>OY757925.1:5887933-6062933 GCA_963585895.1 Sepioteuthis lessoniana
ATGTCTGGTGAAGTGTTTTCACCTGACATTTTTAGCCCTTCCCCACTATCTGATCATTTCTAAAGCTTCACATGTATTCAGATACTTATAAAATCCCAATATTTTACAGTTAAAAACCATGATAGGTTGGTTGAGAGATATGTATGGTTAAACATCATCACTTTATTTTCTTCTTGACTCATGTCATTTTATAGAAAGTACTAATAAGTACTACTGATATGAATTGTAATTATGGCAAAGAGTTACCGTTGTAGCGGGTAGAGGCAAATGTTAATGTGTTTACATTTGTGAAGATGTGTTTAGTTTAAGTGTCACTGTAGCACTTGAACTCTACTAGCTGGTGACCCAAACTTGACCTTTAACCTTAGAAGATGCAAGGTGATTTTCTGGGATTTTTTGGGGGGGCGGGGGAGTGCATCTTATAAACCATCATATATGGCATTATATGCACACTTAGAAGCTACCTAAAGTGGCTGTTAAACCTAATAGTAGTTTAATTACTATATATATATATATATATATATATATATATATATATATATATAGAGTATCACTCTCGCCTACACCTTGGTGAAGTAGCAAATGAAAAGGGAGTCTTCAGTTAGCTTCAACTACAGTCGTCAACTTTACTTATATATATATATATATATATATATATAACGACTCCCTTTTCATTTGCTACTTCACCAAGGTGTAGGCGAGAGTGATACTCCATTCCCCGGATTGCTCCACTTTACCCTTGATATGTACCTTATAATGCTGAGTGTTAGGCAAGGACATATCAAGTACTATTTTTTGAGTCTTTGGTATGACTCGACCTGGGATTGAACCCTGGTCTCCCGGACCATTGACGAACACTCTATCCACTCAGCCAATGGGCTGATATATATATAGATATATATGTATATATAAATTACTAAATGGCAATACCAATGGAATATTAACAGAAAATACAACTAGCAAAACATCATTAATCCAAGAGAACAGAACTCTTGTACTGTAACTCTTGTTTGGTTTGAAAATTTACCTTACAGATTCCTTTGACTCTCTCACACCATCTGTCCTTATTGGCCATCACTCTTGTTTAGTCATCTAGACAGCATCCAGTGTCCACACAGAGCTGTTAAGTCTAAGTTTTTGGTGTTTGGCCAACATTGGTGGTTCCATGTGTAGGAATCTATTGGAGAATGACACTTATAAGTCTGTCCTTACTTCTCAAGCAGGGAAGAGATATAAGTGGCCCTGCAGGAGCTTTTTTGTAGGATGCTGCTTCCAGGATCTTTTCAAAATGGCACACAGCAGTTTTGTGTAGTTTCCATCTAGCTTTTATTCTAGGTGTTGAGACTATACAGTAGTATGGACACAACTCAAGCTTGAAAGAATTCCCATTTTATTTATATACTTTATTTATATTTATCGTCATGCCATGATGATAATGAAGTATATAATGAGTGTCAAACAGTATATTTTATATTCTAATAATTCATTTTGTCCTTATGGAAAAGGAAAAGAAAAATGATCTTCGGCTTGGAGTTATCCTCTTTGGGGAAATATTCAAATTCCAGAAATTAGATTACTATTAGATTGAACATAAACACTGACACTACAATATCGTAAATTGGATAATCAGTTGCTTGATTTTCTATGTTAGATCATTTTAAAGATATTGTGTTAACAAAATTTTCTCTATGATGTGCCATTTTTGCTGTATTGTGGCAATAAACATACAAAAATTAGATTATTATAATATAGATTTATCCTCACACCAAACAGAAATCTTTTTTTCCATTAGCACCAGGAAGTGAACAATTGGCCTGTGACCTCCTTCTTCAGTGTTTTAACCAAGAACTATATCTATTTACACATATTATGGAAAATTTGAGCTTGAATTTATGTCCATTCCACAAAGTGATTGGTCTCCTTAATTGGTATGTTTTATCTCGGCATTTGCCAACTGCAAACGAAACATAACTATTAAAAGAGATGTATCATTATTTAACATCTAATCCAATAAATTTCAAATCGAGGCTGCAGTTTTCAATATTATTCCTTTGAAAACGCTAATAGCTTCCTCCTCCTTGTCCTCCTCCTCTATTCTTGGTGCAGTCCAACATGTTAACACTCCCCACCAGCCTTTCTTCCCACATTATGTTTACAAATAACATATTGTGCTATTTAACCTCACTGGTAATGGATTCTGCCAAAAAGAGAAAGAAAGAAGAAGAAAAGAGTGTGAGAGATTAAAAGAAGAAGATAGAATAAATGGAATTGAGCTAAAATCCAGCTTAATCTCATACTTATTATTGGTTTGGATTATCTCTTTGCGCCTGGTGGCTTTGCCACTCAAATCTTTACTACCTAAAATGCCACTTGGCAGTGGCATACGAAAGAAAGAACAACAGAGTCCTGCTCACGTGAATCAATTCTTTTTACTTTGCTCTCCTGGCTCGTTAACCTTCACAACTTTACAGTCTGACCTGAGCCTTTATAACTGGTGGACATTGGATAGTGTCTAGTGGTGTGTGCGCTTGGGATTAACCTGGAATTTAAATTTGCTGTTTTAGCAGTGGTTGTTGTGGGAGTTCATATTTGGATCGTTACCTGATGTTTCTGCGTAGATAATCAATGGCATGGGAGTTAAGTTGGCTTATATTGATTTGGAGTTAATTCAGGTTCTCTTAGCAAAGAAATCAGGAATAAGTATCTGCTCTTATATCTGACTGATGTTTATAGATGGATGGTCTTCTGTGCTAAGGACTTTGATTGTGTGCTGCGTGTCAGAGGAAGAGAGAGGGGGGGTAGTGGGAGGTATGAATAAAAAGAGGTAGTAGAAGATGAGAATGAGTGTGGCAAGTCTTGAATGTAAATAGATGGGAAAGTAGAGGTAAGAAGAAGGATAAAGCTAAGAATGAATAAAAAATTGGGTTGATGGGGAGAGAGAAGGATTTATGGAGAAAAAGACAAGGAAGAAAAGAAGAAGAGAGATAAATAAGAAAGAAAGAAGAAAGGAAAAAGGAGAAATCTGAACTTTAAATTCTAAAGAAAGGAAAGTTGATAGCAAAAGGAATAAAATGAAAATAAAGAAAGAAAGTTAAGGAAAAAAGAGGAGAAAGAAAGAAAGTTAAGGAAAAAGGAGGAGAAAGAAAGAAAGAAAGAAAGTTAAGGAAAAAGGAGGAGAAAGAAAGAAAGTTAAGGAAAAAGGAGGAGAAAGAGAGAAAGAAAATTAAGGAAAAAGGAGAAGAAAGAAAGTTAAGGAAAAAGAAGGAGAAAGAAAGAAAGTTAAGGAAAAAGAAGGAGAAAGAAAGAAAGTTAAGGAAAAAGAAGGAGAAAGAAGGAAAGTTAAGGAAAAAGGAGGAGAAGGAAAGTTAAGGAAAAAGGAGGAGAAAGAAAGAAAGTTAAGGAAAAAGGAGGAGAAAGAAAGAAAGAAAATTAGGGAAAAAGGAGAAGAAAGAAAGAAAGTAAGAAAGTAAGAAAGAAAGAAAGTTAAGGAAAAAGGAGGAGAAAGAAAGAAAGTTAAGGAAAAAGAAGGAGAAAGAAAGAAAGTTAAGGAAAAAGAAGGAGAAAGAAGGAAAGTTAAGGAAAAAGGAGGAGAAAGAAAGAAATAAAGTTAAGGAAAAAGGAGGAGAAAGAAAGAAATAAAGTTAAGGAAAAAGGAGGAGAAAGAAAGAAATAAAGTTAAGGAAAAAGGAGGAGAAAGAAAGAAATAAAGTTAAGGAAAAAGGAGGAGAAAGAAAGAAAGTTAAGGAAAAAGGAGGAGAAAGAAAGTTAAGGAAAAAGGAGGAGAAAGAAAGTTAAGGAAAAAGGAGGAGAAAGAAAGAAAGAAAGTTAAGGAAAAAGGAGGAGAAAGAAAGAAAGTTAAGGAAAAATGGTGGAGAAAGAAAGAAAGAAAGTTAAGGAAAAAGGAGGAGAAAGAAAGAAAGTTAAGGAAAAAGGAGGAGAAAGAAAGAAAGAAAGTTAAGGAAAAAAGATGAGAAAGAAAGAAAGTTAAGGAAAAATGGTGGAGAAAGAAAGAAAGAAAGTTAAAGAAAAAAGAGGAGAAAGAAAGAAAGTTAAGGAAAAAGGAGGAGAAAGAAAGAAAAAATGACAACTATAAATTCTAATGAGAAGAAAGTTGATAGCCTAAAGAAAAAAAAAGAAAGAAAAAAAGGAGAAATCCCAACTCTGTTCGAATGAAAAGAAAGTAGTACAAAGAAAGAGATAGAAAGAGAAAAAAAAAAAGGAGTAAAAATTCTTTAAGGGAAGAAAGTTGATAGCACAAGAAATTAAAGGAGAGAAGAAAGAAAGAAAGAAAAAAATAGATTTAAAAATAGAAAAACAATAGTTATTCATGAAGCTGAGTTAAGTTTTGGCACAAGGCCACCAGTTTAGAACACTCAGTGAGGGTTAATATCACGAGCAATGAGACCAGTTTAGTAAACATTACATTATGATAAAGTACTCAAATTGAAAAAACAGAAATGGTTAGTAAATTCGATTAAAATGAAAAAGATTAGGACAAGTTGGAAAAGAAAAATTTGATAGATAAAAATGGAGGAAGATGATATTGAAGAGACGGTGGAAGAAAGAAATTCCAAATCATGATGAGAGCATTCAAAGAGTCAAGGAGAGACGTGAATGAATGAATATATTGGAATTTCTGGGACAATATATATTGATAATTTAAAAAGAATCTTTAACAGGTAATTGTTTAGATAACAAAAGACTTAAAATCCTGTCAGTATTGCTTGTCATATCTAATAATCATGTTGAGAACAAGCATAAATACATTATATCTTTTCAACGCTGTAACATAATTAAATAATAAATGAGATGATTGCAAAATATCTACCGTCTTGGTCACAAATATTGGCAGACATGAAATTTCTTTACATAATATAGAATATCTCCTGAAATATAGGCAAATGATATATTTACACATCTTAAGAAATATGTTTCCAAAAGTATTTGAATCATCTATATATATATATATATATATATATATATATATATATATATATATATATATAACATTTTGAGAGATTCCTTTTATAATGGTTATTGTTGTAGGAAATGGACATGGCGACCCAAGATCAAATCCTGGACAAAGCTATTTGCATTTCATCTTAGGCTAATAACTTTGGGAATGGTATGAATCCAACTGTTCTCTCTCCAGCTATGGATAAATAGTAGGGTAGACTGGGTTCTTTAACATAGATCTGGCAACCAGTCAAGAAGAATATATATTTAATATATATGTATATGCTAGATTTGGCATTGAATTACCTACAAGGGTTGTTATGCCTTAAAACCTAACCCGGCAAGTATCATATATTTGACTTTTTAATATACTGAATGTTTTCGTTGGAAATATATATGGTGAAGTAAGCAGAGATCAATTTTTGAATCTCTAAGGAACAAAGTCAAATCAGGGACCCTTTTTAAAACCTGTTTCTTGGTTCTTGGAGAAGAGATGGGTGCCAAGTAACCTCCATTGCTTTGAGAGATGCCATCACTGGAAATACTTGGCACGCCACCTAAACCACCCAACAAGTTCGGGTTAAACATTATTTCATTCATTCCGTTGATGATAACATGACTGTTTAACTTGAGATTATCACTTTTTATGCAGACCTACCTAGTTTTATAATGAGTTTTTTAAAGCTGTAATACTCCTTAAAAACAAGTGGAGGATTCAGAAACCATTTTTGAAAAAATTATAGTGCATTTTGTACATTTACAAACACAGTGTTACCTTTGCTAAAAGCTGAAACAAAACACTGGCCCAAGAGGATTTAAATGAGGGACTTGCTTGGAAAAATATGTACTCAGAACATATCTTCAGATAATATGAATAAATAAATAAGATACAAATTATTTCATGTTTACGTTTTTACAATGTTTATATCGAACATGTTTTTTAATGTATTGCAAGAAAAACCAGCATATATGTATGCATGAGGAAATTTATGACGTTTATGTATATGCAATAATATATTTTGAAAAATTGATCTACTTAAACTCATATTTTTTCTATCATCCTGTGTATTTTCTGTCTTGCACTCAGATACAATTCACATCACAATTGAGCTTAGAAAACATTGAATATATCCTCTGCTAAGGGGTAAGACTTTGGACTTCTGCCCCCCCCCCGGCCCCGAAAATAGGTGTCCTGGGTATGACATCAAATTGCATCTGATAGTGAGACACCAGTTTTGGAATTTCATAAATTGTATAGAGAACTCCCAGGTCCACCTGACCTGGAGTGGTAGTACCTGTTAAGGTCCTATCTACAGTTTGAATAGATCTGTTTGAAAAGGATGCATATTTAATTGGACCATGTGCAAAAAAAAGATTCTCTTAAACAACTACATAAAAAAATCTAAGTTTAGATGTTCAATGAATGTGATTCCCAAACCTTTGGGTGTAAAATACGCCTAGATGGTTTGAGATACCATTAAATCCACCAATCACAGACACATTGACGAAAGTATCATTGTTTCTGTCTTTCATGTTCATAATTTGAATAAAATTTAGTTTAATCAAAATTTCCACCATCCTAATATCCTCATATGAATTAAATTGGTAAAATGTTTGCCAATTCTCCAGGAGACCAGAGTTCAATCAAATTGGACTTGGTGCAGCCTTGCTTAACACTCAAAATTATAAGGTATGGATCAAGGGTAAAGTGGAACAATCCAGGGAATGGAGTAGCACCCTCCCCTACACCTTAGTATAGTGGCTATTGAAAAGGGAGCCTTCAGGTTACCCTTGACTAAAGTTGCCAACTTTTACTTTTATCATAGAAATTTATATCCATTAATTATTTTCGACTAGTGATTTTCTTTCATCATAATTTGTGTTATTTTTCCTATAACAACTCAGACCAGCAGTCAGTTGCCATCACGTGAACAACACAGATCAGATATAAAGAATAAAATTCATTTTTTTTACTTATGGTCATAGACTGATGGTCTAAACTGGTGTAATTAACAACAACTAAAATAAAGATGAAAGAAAGAAAAGACAAGAATTAATGATGTTTAATAATGATTCATCTAATAAATTTAACAGTATTACCTCAAATACCTAAAGATTATTGTAACTACTCTGAAAAGTTAAAAAGCAATAGGAATACGATGAAAGAAATATAAATTAAGAATTAATCATAAGAACAAAACTTCATCTAATTAATAAAATCAAAATGTAATTGGCATGTTTAAACGCTGAAAAAGAAAACTCATTTATACCTTTGGTTTTAGTTTGGCTTCTTTGTTTAATAGCATATGAACCTTCATGGGTTATTTAATGCCAAAGCTATCCTTCTAGAACAGTAGTGGTACCATTTAACCCATAGCTGGGAGGATAAAAGGGTTTGTAGCATAAAGAACTTAGTATTTTTGTTTGGCGCATTAATTAATTTGACTGTTAGGGTCGACACATATTTTCACCCAATCAGGATGACTTATCCTATTCATCTTTCCAGGCAGCACCTAATTGGGGAAAGCCCACCAAACACTTTCTCTTGCTCAGAAGCTTTCGAACTGGACAGACGTCTTACTGTCTGCTCTCCTGATAGCAGCATCATCACGAATCCATGAGGAAAGCCATCTAATTTATGGACCTCTTCAGTCTAGTCTCTTAGACCAAGAGTTCCCAGATGAATATGAATTAGATGAATTCAATTCACCACACACAGGAACAACTTTAAGTCCCCTCCAGCTTTGGCTATGTCGACTGCGACACAAAATTCCACTCCAACAGCCAGCCACTTCATCCCTGGGCGACATTTTCTGGAGACATTCACGCTTCTCTCCCCAAACGACCAGGACCACACATTCATGGGTGACTACATCATTCCTGTCCTTAACCAACAAACACAACCTTTGCTACATCTATGGCAACCATACATCACTCACATATTCAACAATACCTTAACCTAACGATGCACATTTTGCTCAGGCATTTAGCTGCTAAAATATCTTCTCAACCCTATAACAACTTCATTTCCTTCCTTCCTTCTTTACTACGAGACTTGCAGCATAAATGTAAACCCTTTATTCCATGCTGCCATTAAAAAACTATCATCAAAACTTTTCGACATTTTGGAACTTCTCTCATTTATTTACCTTAAAAGTTAACGAGGAAATAATAACAACACAATAAAAATCTACCGCTAAAGGTTAAATTTATATTTTTAAAAGCTAACATATTTTTATATCCTGTCTATGAGTATACCACTCTCTCCTTATATATATGGGAGGTGCCTGTGGTGTAATGGTTATCGTCATAGGAAATGGACACGGCGACATGAGTTCAAATCCTTGATGAGACTGATGGCATTTCACATAGTACCAATACCCTTGGGGAAAGGTATGAATCCAATTATTCTCCCTCCAGCTATGGGTAAAGAGTAGGGCAGACTGGGTTCTTTAGCCTTGGTGAGGCAACTAGTCTAGGAGAAGGAAAACTCTGAATTAAAACCTGTTAAACTCCACTTAAAAATTGACCTTGTGTCATATCCTGCCCGAGCAGAGGGGTTGGTATATATATATATATATACACACACACACACACAGATATATACATATTGTCAACCACAGACAGACTGTTTCATTGTATCAAAACACTTCAGTGTGGCTAGACACATGAGACGACTCAAGCTGGAATCAAAACTTGGATGACAGTTGGATATCTTACCCCAAAGGTATCATCACTCTAAGTGTAAGTGAAGGAATTTTTACGTATATATTTATTTACATATACACTTATCAGCTACCGGAGTGCTCAATTCATGAGAAGTGCTTTCCATTTACTCACATGTGGTAGCCAGCAATTCCACATTCAGGTGCTCAACCCACAGTGGGGAGCATATATATATATATATATATATATAAGGTGTTATCGAAAATTAATGAGACTGAAGCTTTAGATTTTATAACTTAAACATCTAAATGATGATATGTTCACAGCTAAGCAAATTCTATTTTGTTAGTGGGGCTTAGAATATGCTGACTGTATGACTCCCCTTAGAAAGGGGTGCCCTTGGTATGACACTAAACTGCCACTGATGATGAGGTTCCAATTCTGGTGCTCTGGGGAGTGTGGAGTACTCCTTTATAGACATTACTCTCAGGTCCACTCTGACCCTAAGTGGTAGTACCTGTTAGGGTCCCATCTATTGGTCAGATAGAAATATTTGATAATTTTCTATACTTAAAACCTTTTAACTGTGTGCAAACAAATGAATAATCTTGAATAGAATTATTAATGTTAAATAGCAATACTTGAAACCATTTAACTGTGTGCTAATAAAACTATTAGCATTAGCAATACTTGAGGCCATTTAACGATGTGCAAAGAAATGAGCTCTAGTTCATTTTAGAATAATATTACCTACAAATGGTAGTACTTGTTAGGGTCCCATCTAGGGGTTAAATGGAAAAGTCTGAAATAGTTTTTCTAGTTGTATAAAAAGTGGTAGTGTGTTACCATGACAAAAATGTTCAGCTAAGGCTCTTCTTTCTTGGTGAGGCTTAGAAGTTATTGAACAAACCTCATTTTAATATGAAAAAAAATTAAGTCAGTCTTGATGAGTTTTTGAAGGAAATGTTTTAAACAAAACATAAAACCATGCAATGTTGAAAGTATTCTCTGCAGACTTGGCTCTGTGCAATATTTTTTGGCTTCTTCAACTGGAAATTTATCTTGGGGTGTTTACATTATATCAAAAGAGGAGTTTCACGGGTGCTTCAACCAATATAAAACTCACTGGAATCAGTGTCTTGAAAGCCAAAGAGACTGTTTTAAAGAAAATTAATGTTTCATTTATTTTTCTGTTTCATTCTTAATACTTTTGAACACCACATATATATATATATATTAGACAATAGCCCTTATGGTAAAAAAACAAAAAACCCGGCAAGTGATTTGAAGATGAAAATATACAACGAATCACTGTTAAGGGGGGAAAAAAAAAAAAAATATATATATATATATATATATATATATATATATTGGAAAAAATATATATTGAAAAAAAAAGAAAAAGGCCAACCTTGTCATACCAATTGAAAAAATCAAAAGACACGCAATTGGTTGGTCAAAAGAAAAAAACACCTTTAGGGCTGCTAAGCTACAATGCAAAAAGTGCTCAATACTAAGTAGATTAGGTACCCTGCTGAGCTGCTTTGGTGAAACTATAGTAGGTTGGTTCCTGACTCAATAAGTAATTATCGTTACGATATATATGTATATATATAATTTTTTTTCTCAAGCTTTTTTGTTAGTTTGTTTGTACCAGGGTGCAAGTGTTAAAAATGCCCCGGAGAAAAACCTAGGGCAATTTCCCTGTCAATTCGACCCTGATACAAAGAAACCAGCAAGAAAGTAAAATAAAAGATCATCACTAAAAAGAAAAATTTCATGGTCTTTAACTAAACATATATATATCTATATATATATATATAAAGGTGACCTGAAAAGTTCACATGATTACATCATATCCGCTGTTAATGGCTTTTTTGACCAATGGTATCCAAGTACTACAACACTGATAGAAGAAGCGTGTGGAGCACAAGGGGGGCAATATTTAAAAATAAATCTCATTTGGTCATATTCTATAAGAGTATCTTTGTCAGCTGATGAACTTTTCAGCCAACCCAACCCAACAAAAAGATAATAGTCTGAAGGCACTAAATTTTGCCACTTGAGAATGTCCTCCTTCTGCATGACAATACTTGACTACACACAAGCATCTGGACAAAGGAGATAATCACCTCATTCAGATGGACAACTTTACCACATCCTCCATACTCACCATATTTAGTGCCTTCAGACTAACATCTCTTTGACCTTATGATAAAGGGTTTATGAGACAATTGCCTGTGACAAAAAAGTGAAATTTTAGTTTTGTTTTAATTATAAAAAAAAAATACTTGCTAAAATATGAATCTCAATCAATATCAAGAATTATGAACAAAAATTTCTGCAAGTGAATATTTACATTTGAACAACTTTAACGTCTTATAGTTTCTTGAAACATTACACCATATTTTCTTAGTATGAAGATGTTTGTGTTAGGGATTGAGATATTTTGAATTCAGCCTCTTTCAATCATCTTGGTTTAGGGGAATGTCCTCGTGGTGTTATGGTTAAAGCGATGGACTGCGGAATCGTAGTATGCGAGTTCGTACTCCAATCGTGCTATTACGTTCACTTTCGAGCAAATACCCTTGGGTAAGGTATGAATCCCCTTATCCTCCCAGCTATGGATTAAATAGTACCACTACTGTTCTTCTAGGAGAATGGCTTTGGTATTAAATAACCTATAAAAGGTTGATATGCCATTAAACAAAGAAACCAAACCAAACCATCTTGGTTTAGCAATATTGTCTATGCTCATTATTAGAGTTAGAGGAGCTTTGATTTGCCCATACCTCATAATACCACACATCAAAAAATAACCCTTTTTAGCCAAAACAATTTTGCCGTACTCTATGCCAATGACAGTTTTATTAAGTGCAGTGTGATTGGAAATATCTAATAAACTATTTTTCTGTTCACTTAATAAATCAGGTTCTTTGCCATACACTTCCTTTTTTTGTGGTCAATGCTTTTAACTGACAGTCTTCTATAAAGATGGCAGAGTATGTTTATAAATGCATATGCATGACTTCAAACAAATGTATTGTATTTGACATCTATTTGCAATTCCAGTTCTTTTTTGGTTTTTAAGTCTACAACAAACATTGTGGTTTCCTTTGTGCATTAAAGCTTTGAACGCCCATCCCTGCTCTAAAATCAGTCACTTGTTTGATTCGTATGCTGCACTCTATTCCTGTTCACAACTGGTTAGCCTTCTGCCTCATTAGATTAAGAAACTTAGAAGAACTTGAAAATGCTATTATTTCATGGTAGACAGATTTTTTTTCCTCAACAAATCCATTCATATTTGCATTCAGTTAACAGACGCAAATAAAACTTTGTCAATTTATTAATACCTGAATGATAGTTTTAATCTATCTGCAGCTGAATTGATACTTTAATCAACTCATCTATGAGGTTGTTTGAAAAATAATGTCTGATTTTAGGATACACTTTCATTCCTGAATTAATGTATGTAAACAGTGTTTTAATCAGTAACAATATAATCCTGGAACTACTATGCATTTCTGCCATCGATAAACAAGGTTATTTATGCTCGTAAGATAAAACTAAAGGTTTTGATGGCAAGAAATCTTTAAATGCAGTTTCTACTTCTTCTTTCGAATGGAATGTTTTTTGGCATAAAAAAGTGTCCAGATGCTTAAAAAAAAATGGTAGTTGGTGGGTGAGAGATAAGAATATGGTGGATGGGGCAAAGTCTCATATTCCGAGTCAGTGAGCTTCTCTAGTGTCATCCTGGCAATATGTAGCTGAGCATTGTCTGTCTATGGGTCAAAATGATAGTTGGTGGGTGAGAGATCAGGTGAATATGGTGGATGGGCTAAAGTCTCATATCCCAAGTCAGTGAACTTCTGCAGAATCATCCTGGCAACATGTAGCTAAGCATTGTCATGAAACAAAATTATGACCAAGTTTGCTAATTAAACTTATTACTTTTTTTCCTGTTCATGATTAGGGGCATATAAGCCTCAAAATCAAATTTTGAAAAAAGTGATAAAAAATTATCAAAGGGAACAATTTAATTATTAGGAATGTGAATTTTTTTTTTTTATAACTTTGATGAAAATAATGTTACAATAGAGTTTAAACGATTTATACTAAAATCAGACAGTATTTTCTAAACAACCTACTACCAAAAATGTTTCACTCTATTAGCTCCTCGTATTGATAATTTTTAACTTATTGCCTGGCCAGTTTAAACTTTGGAAGTTACTGTGGATTCTAATTTAAACCTTTTCTGATTCGGATTTCGGAACAATATCATTTCTGATAATCAAATATTTTTCCCGTATGTGTAAATAACAAATGAGATGAGAAACAAACACATGGAATAAAATCAAATAATATAATTTTAATCTATTAATGAAACCTGCATGCTTGATTGCTAGATTGTTTTTAGTGGCATGTCAACTGGTTTACGGTTATTTTATTCCATGAGGTAAAAGAACTGAATTCATTGGATGTTCATATTTACATTTTTTGTGTACTTGTTTATGAAGAGTTTTTTGCACCCGGTCTTGTTGAATGGAGAAAAAAAATTTAAACTGTTCTATTTGACTGATAGATGGGATACCAGTAGTTTAGAGTGGACCTGGGAGTAATGGCATTGAAGGGGTATTCCATAATACCCAGATCTCCAGAACTTGAGTCTTACTATCAAATGTAGTTTAACATCATTCCAAGGACATGCATTTTATGGGAGGATCATATCCTTCTGTCGAAGATACAGTCAACATATTCTAGAAGAAGAGATAGATTCATTCCTTAAGGGTATTAGCATTATGTGAAATGTAAACTACCTCAATCAGGATTTGAACTCAGATAACCAAGTTTGCTTTTTATTTCAATAACTGTTATACCATATGCGCCTCCTTGGTTAGCTACTGAACTACTATGAGAAAATTAACATAATTCCCATTTCTGACGGATCAGAGTTCAGAATCAGTTCAGTCTACTTAGAATCAAAGTATTATTTAATGAATCTTTAGCCAAGGATAAGAGCATATTATCTGTCTCTGTGGAGAGCCCATATTTATTTTAAAAACTATAAAATATAAAATTAAGGAAAATTTTAATGATCTGAATTCAGGTAGCCAAGTTCACTTCCTACCACAATAAACATTGCACTATGAATGTTTTCTTCGCCTTTTATAACTGATATAGAATTAATACGACTATTAACATGACTTCATCTGTGAATATAAATTTAATATCAGGTCAGTTCTTTGTCATATCTAAAGCCATTTCAGTACAGTACTCGCTGACTTCTTTGCAAATCTATTTATCTTTCTCCTCTGATTTTTTTCTCTTCCACTGAATTTACTTCATTCAAAAAAAATATGCTGGACTTCTTTTTCATCATCTGAGTCAAAAATCTGCCAACCACAGCATTCAGTGCTGCAAATAATAAGATTTGTTCTGCGAATTTCTTTCAGATAAAAAAAAAACAACTTAAAACTTGAAAAGTTGAAACAAAATTAATATCTTTGCAATACCAAAGACACAACTCAACTAATAAATTGCCTTAATTTTTTGTCAGCTTTTCTCTATTCTTCAATATGTCAATTACAAAATTATTGAACATCCTTTTCTCCTTGTATATATTTACTTTTTTCTCTCCTATTCAGAAGAGCTACTTCCTTTCTTTTCTCCTTATTTGTATATTCTCATTTGTTTCATATCTCGACTCAGAATCCCCTGTGCAAAACTTAGATTCTCACATAAAGATACCAAAGCTGACTAGGGAATATTATTCAGCATTCTATTGTTAAATACTTGTAGATCTGCCAGAAAAGGTTTTTATTCTCTCAATTCACACGGAGTGAGTGTCATCTCAACTATTTGTCTCTATTCGATGGCATCAAAAGATGTGATTTGATATGAGCCGGGAAAGTGGATATTACATAGGAATGGAAGGGAGTTTTGCATTTCTATATTTTTAAATGTATATGCTTATGTATATCTAAATAAGAAATTAAATTTAACACAGAAACATTTATATAAATAAATAATTTTTATACGTATGCGTTTAGACAGAAATACAAGAAATTTGAAGATGAAAATGCAGATATATTTTTATATCCATTTGCATATGTACACACAACACATACACCGACATGCATATTCACAGAGAAAACACACACAGACACACGCACATGGTGAACTGGGTAAATTGTCATCGAAATTACACAAGAATAAAAATAACATTAACATCTCACTATATCAGATATAAAACCAGGCCATTGGCCTAATGAGTAGAGTGTTCGTCAATGGTCTGGAAGATAGGGGTTCAAATTCCATGTTGAGTCATACCAAAGACTCAAAAAATAGTACCTGATGCTACCTTGCTTAATACTCAGCATTATAAGATAAGGATCAAAGGTAAAGTGGAGCAATCCAGGGAATAGAGTAGTGCCCCCACTACACCTCGGTGGAGTTGCTATTGAAAAGGGAGCCTTCAGGTCACTCTTGAATAAGGTCGCAATTTTTACTTCGCTATTTCGGATATATTTCTCAGAATTATACAAAAATATCTTGAAAGATTAAATTTATTCAAAGAAATCGCCATTGGCTACAACTATAGTTTGCAAACAACTTTGGAATAAACTACAAGCTTTTCTGATGGTCTCCTTTGTAAAAACTGCCATTATCTTGGTCTTCTGTTCATCTTTGGTGTTGAACAGAGTTAGTTGGTCTCTCACTCAACTCTGCCCCACTCATGATAACTGCACAGTTGGGTGGGGCTATATCATACACTGACTGCTTCTCTGCAGATGAGTAACCCCCCAGTGAGTGTCTGATGGTGAGGTTCCAGTAATGCTGGAGTTTTGGGGAATGCAGTGTACCCCTTCATTGCCATTGCTCCCAGGTCCACTCTGGCCTGGAGTGGTAGCATTTGATAGGGTCCTATCTGTGGGTCAAATAGAACTAAACTATGTACATATGCTAAACTGAATATCTTGAAATATAACTGTTTTTGACATTGAAACTGTGTACTTATGCTAAGTTGAATTGTTTGAAATAGAACTGTTTATATCTATAAAATGGATTTGGCATTAAATAACATACAGTGGTTAATGTTTCATAAAAGCAAAGCAAACCACCCATAATAAAGAAGGGGATTGCAATCTGGGGTTTTAAGTAGCCAAATGTTGGGGTGATGTGGTCACAGAAATTTTCTCACAGCCAATTCTGGGTCCTCCTGCTTGTGTAGCATGGTACAGAGTCCTATTGCATGATTTAGGATCTTCCTACGACCAACCTCTTGATCCAGGGCAGTACTGCTTTCTACAGGCACTTAATCTTGGCTTCTGTGTTGAGTTTGAGGCCATGTTGGAAGATGAATAAAGGTATAATATTACCATTGCTAGTGAACTCCTCAAATACCATTATGTGGACTGGGTGTTTGGTTTTTATTCATATCAGTCTGTCTACATATAGACACCCAAACACTCTGAAATCTTTGTATTGAAGCTTCTGGCATGAATGACAAGCAGTACAACATGTCATTTCCAAATTTTTGGAGAAGTAAATTGTATCTTAGTGCTACTTTTCTCACAGATAGTGCGCAGTTGACAGTTGAAAGTATTTGAACACCCTTGAAAATTTTTATTTCTCATCCTAAAATTATTTTTAATGAAACAAGATAAGCACCACAATAGTTTTATTTACTATGCTATATACAAGTCTTCTTGAGCCACATAAGATACAAATTAAACCAAAAGAACAGAAAAATTTCTTAAACTTTTGATTCATTAGTGTGACCCTCTTTGGCTGTTATCACTACTTTACAGATTCTTGGTGTCCTTTCCACCAAAGACCAAAGGTAGACTAAAGTTAGTTCAATCTAGTTTTCCTGTAATTGTTGCCAAAGGTAAGCCACACTTGTGGGTTGTTTAGCTCTAACTTTTCAGTCAAGTTCATTCCACACCAATCCAATGGGATTCAAGTCCACTGATTGCGCCAACCAAGACATCAATTGAAGAATATGCTCTTCCTCTATACTTTTAATATATCTGGCAGAATTTACTTGTATGCTTTGTGTCATTATCTTGCATGAATAGAAATCCTTGACTCACAAGCTGCATTTCAAAGGGGATTGCATGATGCTGCCGTATGCTGTGATAGCAGGACTGATTCAGTTTGCCCTTCAACTGGTGCAAATCTTTGACTATGTAATTGGCAAAAGCCCCGACACCATAACAGAGCCTCTTCCATGCTTTATGTTTGGTGTGATACAGGGGGTTCCAGCTCTTTTGCCAGGTCTTAGCTGCACATACTCTCCTATTTGACTGAAAGATTTCAAAATTTGATTTATCAGTTGAAAGGACTTTATTCCATTGTTCTATTATCCAGTTTTTATGCGCCTTGGCCCACTGGATTCTTTTGACATTGTTTTGCTTCCTCAACAGTAGTTTCTTGACAGCAATTCTGCCATATAGGCCAACTTCATAGAGTCTTCACCTCAGAGTGGATGTTGACACATTTTTTTTTTTCACAACATGGGTTCAGTTGTGCAGTGATGTTTGGAGCACTCAGCCTTCAGTCATCCAAGTTGGTGACTCTGATGCAATTGTCCTCTGCATAGGTAAAACAGGTGGTATCTAGCGAGCAGTAATTTAACACAATATAGTCTTATGTGAGTTCAAGTGGTGGTATAAAGTACTTTTAAAAAAACATTATATTCATGCTCAGTAGAGAAAATGCCTTCAAACCAATTTTTCAAAATATATCTAGTTATATTAGGGTCAAAGTTACTGTGAAATATTCGTATTCAGTAGAATAATTAAAAACATTTTGGTGCGTAACTTGTTTCATTTAAAATAACACTTTTACGAGGAGAAAAATATTTTTGAGGTTGTCCAAATACTTTTAACTGGTAGTGTAAATAAACAAATATATATATATATGTGTGTGTGTGTGTACATGTATATATATATATATATATATATATATATATAAATGTGTGTTTATGTATGTATATTTATAATATATATTTACGTGTGTGTGTATATATATGTATGTGTGTATGGTTTTTATATTTATATATATATATATGTATGTATATGTATTTATTTGGTCATATATATGTATGTTTATGTATTTATGTATGCAGATATATTTATTTATGTATGTATATATATGTATGTATGTGTGAGTCTGTGTATATATGTATGTATGTGTATCTGTTTATGTATGTACATATGAATGTGTATGTATAAATACACGTATGTATGTGTGTCTGTGTTTATATATGTATGTGTGTCTTTGTATATGTATATATATATATATATATATATATATATATATATATATACATGTGTGTGTGTGTATGCATGTCTGTGTGTGTGTATATATGTATGTGCATGTATATATATGTTTTTATGTATGTATATATATATATATGTGTGTGTGTGTGTGTGTGTGTGTGTGTGTATATATATATTTACATATGTGTGTGTGTATATATATATATATATATATATATGCACATGCGTGTGTATGCGTGTGTATGTAAATATATATATATACATATGCGTGTGTGTGTGTGTGTGTGTGTATATATATACATATATATATGAAAAACTAAATGGAAAAGTGGATAAACAAAACACAGATTCAAATTAATATTTTGTTTTTATTTCATTGAAAAACTTCTTCAGAATGGTGGTTATTTTTTAGTGTATAGTAATATGAGGAAATAAATAAACAAGAGGGAGAGATTCAAAAAAGGAAAGACAGAAAAGGGAAGTGAAAAGATAACAGAATGAAAGAAATACAAATTTGAGTGTTGAAAAATGGTGAGAGCACAAATAATGGTTACAAAAATAGGATACATTTTTTGTAATTATCTGTGGGTAAGTAAACCAAAGATAGGCTAGTGTCAATTTATCAAATTTCATCAAACCATCTGAACAAAATATCTAAATGAAAGATCATCATCAAGGAGGGAAGTGTCCTAGGGAAATAAATATCTTGATTTTTTTATAAAAAATTATTCTTATCCATTATCAATTTCGATATTATTCTCTCATAAAATAATGTCTGCCAAGTAGGATGAAATATGAAAAAAGGCAGGGCGTTGTTTAATGGTGTGATTTGAATGAGAGATGATTGCAGATTCTAACAATCGACAAGATATTCAACGAAGAATCTGTTTAAATAAAGTGGCCTAGGAAAACTTGAAAGTATGTTTGAAATCTAACATGTAGGAGAAAAGGGCATTTTGGTCATCATTTAATTTAATTGATCATTCATGTTTGTAAATCCTTTTTGTCTAAATTTTGTTGGGTTTTGCTTATGTAATATTTGTCACAATCATTACATGGAATGGAGTATACGACTGCATGAGAAGTAGTTATGTGTTTAATGCATTTAGACATGTTAGTGAGATTTTTAATGGTGTGTGAAGTATTCTGTATGTACGTGTACATACATACATATATATATATATATATATATATATATATGTGTGTGTATATTTATATCGATATGTGTGTGTGTTTATATATCTTTATATATGTACGTATATATATATATATAGAAGAGTATATATTTAGGCAACATATTATTATTAAGGCAAGTTTTATTAAAGACAATGGAACACTTTATCATTTTTAATTGTAATTTTTCAAGTCTTCTTGTTATTTTTCTGGTGGATTCAGGTGATAAAGGGATTGTCCCATATCTTCTGCCCAAGCACTTTTGACCAGACTTTTGGTCGTCATTGGGGGTTGTGTAGTTTTTATTTACAGTTTGAGTTTTTATTGTTTTAATTATTTGTAACATTTTGTTTTGAAATTTTCGGTTCGAACCTTTTCAGCATTTTGTTTTAAAACATTCAGTTGGAAAGGTTTACTTATAGAGTAAGTGATTTTAGTTATTAAAAATATTTAATATATTGGTGCCTGTGTTAAATGTTATTTTATTTATGTTTGTTTTTTCATTTTTTTCATGCCTATTGCTTCTAGGATTTGTTACTGTCATTTATCATTGTTTTTATATATAATTATAGTATTATCTCTGCGAATCTTCCTTATATTGGAAGATGTTAGTTGTTCAGTGCTATTGTTGTGTTTTATAATGAAATGTTTTATGGCACTATTTTCAGAAAGGTGAAAAGTGAGACACCGAGATAGTGGTATTTTTGTGAATGTTGTGAAGGTATAGTTTTATTTGTTATATCAACTTGTTTATTAGGGAAATTGTTATTAACAAGGGTTTGTTTTATGTTGGTAAGTTCTTTATAAGATATGTAGACAACATTTTCATTGCAGCATACTCCTATGACAAAATCAACAAACTTAAACAAACTCTAGAAAAAAACTCTGTACTAAACTTTACCACTGAACTCAACAATAATAAAAAAAAAAAAAAATCCCTTTCGTGGATGTACTTACAGACTCCGACAATAATATCAAATTCACTACATTTCCATATAAAAAGCCTACCAGCTACAATTCCACCCTACTTAACTACCACTGTGAATGTCCTCAAAAATATTAAATGGTAATTATAAAAAATTTCTTTCATAAAGCATTTTATATCTCTTCATCTAAGACAATATTTTACAAAGAACTTACCATCATAAAATAAACCCTTGTTAATCACAATTTCCCTAATAAATGAGTGGATCAACAAATAAAACTATATCTTCCAAACATTAACAAAAATAATAACATTATCAACAATAACACGACTAACAGAATTAATCTATATTACAGAAATCAAATGCACTCTAACTACAAATTAGACGACCAAGCAATAACCATCATTATAAAAAGACATATTAAACCTATCGAAAAAAGAAAATAAATAAAACATAATCTACTGCACTAAATTTAAAACATGAAACCTCATTGTTAAAAATAACACCAACTCAGCTAAAATACTCTTAAATCAAACAATTGTAGTTTATAAATTTATATGTCCATTTCGAGAGTACCTCCTGAAAAACAAAAATATTTACATTGGCTATAAAACCACCACTCTATCTCATTTCACTTCTCACCTTTCTGAAAATAGCGCCATAAAACAACATTTCATTATAAAACACAACTGACCAACTTACATCTTCCGATGTAAGGAAGATTCTCACAGATAATACAATAATTATATGTATAAACAATGATAAAAATATGACTATAAATCCTAGAAGCAATATGCATAAAGAATAAAAAGATAGACATAAATAAAATAAAATTTAACACAGGCACCAATATATCAAATATTTTTAATAACTAAAATCACTTACTCTATAAGTAAACATTTCCAACTGAATGTTTTAAAACAAAATGCTGAAAATGTTCCAACCAAAAAACTTCAAAAGAAAACGCAACAAATAATTGAAACAATAAAATCTCAAACTGCCAACTCAAATTACACGACCCCCAATGATGACCAGATGCCTGGTCAAAAGCACTTGGGCAGAAGATATGGGGCAGTTCTTTTACCACCTGGATTCCAACACAAGAAAATAACAAGAAGACTTGAAAATTTGCAATCAAAAATAATAAACAATGTTCCATCATCTTTAATAAAACTTGCCTTTATATATATATATATATATATATATATATTTGTGTGTGTGTGTGTGTGTGTGTATCTGTACAAATGTGAATGCATCAGTTAGCTTGTAATCCAGTGATAAAAGGATATCTATTTTATTCATTGATCTTTATCTTTGTCAGTGCACTTAATTCAGTTCTTTTCCATTAAACATTATACTGTAAAGATTTAACTTTAATTTTCTGGTACTATGTCTCACCATAAAGTTATTAAACCCACCTCTTATACACACACACACACACACATATATATATATATATAGAGAGAGAGAGAGAGAGAGAAAGATATATATATATATATATATATATATATATATATATATATATATGTAGTTGCATTGGTAATATATATATATATTTACAATATGATTGTATATGTGAGAAACTGACAAGACCCAAGCACAGTTGACTCTGTGTCTATCCTAACTTATGTGTATATAAATAAACCCACCCAACTCTTTGTTAAATTGTATCACTTGTGTTCTTCTACAAGGACGGATTTCATCATTAAATTAACCACAAAAATTGGTGTACAATTAAACAAAGTAACCAAACCATATTTTTATCCAACTCCTCCTTATGAGCAGGCAGCGAGACTTGTTCAATTATTTTAGAATTTATCAGATTTGAATTAAAAGTTTTTCTTCTGGACTGGTTGCCATACTTAAGTTAAAGAAATCAGTCAGCCCTACTATTTACACATTGCTGGATAGGAGAATATTTTCATTCATACCTTTCCAGAGGGTACTAGCATGATTTAAGTATGCTAACAGCCTTGTCCAGGTTTTGGACTTGGGTAATTATATATATATATATTGTCATCTAGAGATAGACTGTTTCGTTGTATCACAACTCTACAGTGTGGCTAGACATGTAAGACACTTGAAGCTGGGATTGAAATCCACCCAACTTTACGTTAGACTTACAGCTCAGCCAACAAGCGAACCACATCAGCTTGGGAATTATAAGGCATTATGTAGCAGCATTCGTTTGTTTACATTTTTGCCTTACTGGATACCAGAGTGCTCGATTCATTTGAAGAGCTTTAGGTTTGGCTGAACAAAATACTCTCCTGACCAAATGAGGATTATTTTAGCATAGTCTCTCTTGCTGTGCTTGGATCCCATTGGTCAAAAAAGTCTTCAACAGCAGATATGGCACCCTCATATGAATTTTCAGCCCAACCTTGTATTTTTTGATTAGATTCTTTAGTTTTGGTACTGATCAATCTGAGACAAGTTTCTGCTACCACCAAGAGAGTGTTATGAACGCTTTTAAGATCTGGCAAATATCTGGTCATAAATACTTTTTAGAAATTCTGTGAAAAGGAACCCACTCATCAATAATGGATATCTGTGCATAATCATATTTACATAAATACTTTTATTTTTGCAACTTTAAAGGCTACTTTCAACAGCTATTAAGCTTATAAAATTCATATTTTGATTAATTTCAAATGAATGAAAAGAGGAAGCACTCTATCATTAGGATTTAATGATGATCTCCCTGAAGAAATTATAACGACCAGGGCGAGTGCAAATGTTTACCCCAACAGTTTTTAAGTTACAAATTATATTGGAAATTGACTTATTCTCTAAGAGCATCACAAAAATTTCACCATAATGTGCCATTTTTACTGTGTCTTTAAAATCACTTATGAGGGCTTCAAATTTTGGTTTCTTTCATGAAAATTTGTATACAAAACTACTTCTTTTATTTGTTTGGTTATTTTTTTAAAAGTAAGACACATTAATTAAATCATTGAAATGTATCTTATAATATAACCCAAAACCCTATTAGGATTGCCTTTAGAATATTTAAACTAACTTCAGTAGAATATATGAAAGAATACGATTCTAAAAATAGTGAAAAGAATAACTGTATGTTAGTATATACCCTTAGAAAAACTATGAATCCAACTATTCTCCTTCCATCTTTGGATAAATGGTAGGGTAGACAGAGCTCTTCCATCTTGGTATGGCCATTTGTGGAGGAAGAGAACTCTGAATTTAAACCAGTTGTAGTCCTGGAGAGGGATGGGCTCTACTTGCTTATTCCTGTCCAAGATGCACTACAAAGTTGTGCCTCTTCCACCAAAACTGGATTCTAGATATGAATGATAAAGATAAAAGTGTGAATGTGTTAGAGTACAGCCTAAAAAAGATGCAGGGTTGCTCCCCTTTAACGTTAAGGTCATGGAGTGACCTCCTGTTTAGGACGTTGCATTTTGGTAGAAGTCGTTAGCTCTTTTCTGCAGTGAATAAAACCATTCTTTGTTCTGCATGCAAGTTCCTTATTTATATTGGTTGTATGTCAAAATTTTACAATGTTTATGTGCACATTATATTAGGGAGTTTTATCGTACAGAAAATGGGGAATCCAGTTTCTTATTATTTTCATTGAAAAAATTAATTTTTAATCTTTCAAGTAAAATAATAAACACTAGTAATATTTTTTCCTGGAAGTGAAAGTAGTTTTTTTTTCTTTCTTTTAGAAGTGAAATAAAAACTTGTTCACCAAATGAGATTCTGTTTTAAGATATTCATCTGCTTCAGATCTAACCAATTCTCTGGGAAACTATATTATAAAACTTGGTAAAGCTTAACTATTTGTAAATGGTTAATTCTTGTTCTCTCCTAATTTAGTTTAGGATTTCACATACCTGTAAACTTGAACCATTGTCAAAACAATCATTATCGAGTCTTGGGGAATCTATTCCCAAAATAAGGATTGTCTCTAAGAGTCTTTATCTAAATTCTAAAATTAACAATATTTCTTAAAATTGTTTTCATATAAAACCTATTCTCTAAATTCTGTCTCAAGAAAGAAATTAATTTTCTGATTGCCATGAATTGTATTCTTATACATACTGCCATCATGTTTTGAGTTAGAATTTGTGGGAATGTCTTTGTTTAAGATAATTCCTTTGTCTGGACTTAAAAACATTTGTACATCTCATTCTCTGTGGATATTATCATTGACTGTCTCAGGAAAAAAAAGAAAAGAAAAACAAAAGAATTGAGAAAAGAGATGTAAATGCTTCATAATCAAGAGTCAGAATCATTGAAGCATGTAATCAGTTTGGTAGACTGATCAGGACTTGGAACCAAGCCAATTACCATGGCAACAACATCAGATTCTTCATTTACATCATTATGATTTTATTTATGCTTGAGTCAACATCTTCCACATGGAACAATGTATTCTAACAAAGACTTCGATATTTGAGTTCCTCTGGAATTGGGTACCTGATTGAAAAAGGATAATGACAATAAACTATTCTCTAAAGGCTCAAATTATATTTACTTTACAAATATTTTGTAATTTGCAATAAAATAAACACAGTTATTTAATTAAAACTTATCATCATGCAAGTTGATTACTTGGAAAAGACATAAAATTGTTGCATTGTTTCGACTTGTAAAATACACTGTTTGTGAGGCATAGAATACACTGATTGCATCTTCTGCAGAAAGGTAAAACACTCCCTGCACCTCCCCCCAAAAATATGTCCTAAGTATAACACAGAGCTGCATCTGGTGGTGAGGCTCTTGTTATAGAGCCCTAGAAAGTGTGTAGTACCTCCTCATTGATTACTCCCAGATCCACTTTGATGTTGATTGGTAGTAGTACCTGTTATGGACTCATCTATGGACCAAAAAGATCTTTAAAAATTATCAGTATTGGATAGGAATGCTTGTAACCATTTAACTGTTTGCCAAAAAATAATTATTAACTTGGACTAGCTGCTTGAAACCATATATATCCCAGTTGACTGCATCTCTGCAGAGGGGTATGACAATAAACTTCTTCTGATGGTGAGGCTCCAGTTCTGGAGCTCTGGGGAATGTGAAGTGCCCCTTTATTGCCATTACTTCCAAGTCCACTTTTACCAGGAGTGGTAGAACCTGAGAGAGTTCCATCGATGGAATTACTGATGTTAAATTGAAATATTAGTATTACATAGCAATGATTAGACTATTTAACTGTGTGCAAATAAAACTATTGGTGTTACATAGCTATACTTGCAACCATTTAACTGTGTGCAAGCAAATGATTAATACTAAATAGAATTGTTTGTATTCGATAGGAATGATTGAAACATTTAACTGGGTACCTAGATTGAATTATTGGTATTGCATTGCAATACTTGAAACCATTTAACTGTGTGCAAACAACTGATTAATAGTAAATAGAATTATTTCTATTAGCAAAAACTGAAACCATTTAACTGTGTGCAAATGAGTGAAGTGCTGAATAGAATTATTAGTGTTAGATCGCAAAACTTAAAGCCATGTAACTGTGTGCAAATAAATGAGTTACTATTTTTTTTTAGAATAAAATTACCTTTTAACTATTCACTTAAAAATTATCTATGCATAACCATCTAACTGTGTGCAAACAAATGGATTCTGGCTTGTTTTAAAATGTTATCTACAAAGTAGTCATTCACAAATCATTTAATGTATGCATATAAACAGGATTTGGCTTTAGATAAGGTAGAAAAGTTTATAAGCCATAAAACCCAACCATCCCAACCATTGAAGCCATATAATTGCTTGAATTATTAGAGATATATAGGAATACTTGAAATGAAATAAATGTGTACAAATGATTTGTATTAGATAGGAATATTTGAAATCGTATGACTATGCGCAAACAAATAAATATAGATAAAAATGTGCAATTTAAAGAAATTCAATTGAACATTGAAAATATTGTTATAATTACAGTCAAACATTTACAAATTAGTCAAATTTCTGCATTAAATAACCCATAAAAAGATGATATGCCATTAAACAAATAAACCAAACCATATAACTGATTGGAAATTATTTGTATTAGACAAGAATACTTGAAACGTTAAAACTATTTTCAAAAATGATTCTACTTATTATAAACAAATTTTTTAAAAATGCATTTAGAACCAATTGAAATAGAATGTTGAAAAGATGAAATTAGGCTTATGATCAAACATTTACAAATGAATAAATTTTGGCATTAAATAACCCATAAGGGATTGATATGCCATTAAATAAACCAAAGACAAACCAAAGTCTGTCGGCAAAAAAGCTTCTCACACCTGAAAATGTCTGATTTTAAACAATCATTCCCCTCTTTATTCATGAAATATATTAAACTTATTCATATAAAAACATTTTAATTAAATATGAATTCATCAAAATTATTATTGGTTAAATTTTTTTGTATTAATGATAAATGTATCATTTCTATATTCAAATAGTTATGTGCAATGAATACTTATTTTCTATATATTCAAATGAAAGACTGACTCCTAAGTTTTTGTTTTATATATATATATGTATATTTCATTAAATAATAAAGACAAATTTTGTCTGTATAATTCATTTAAGATCCTTTCAAGTTTCCTGATAAGTGTCTTAGTTTCAGGTTGGAATTGGTAGATGAATTTCCCCAAATTGTCTCGGGCGCTTTTGGACCCTTCATAGGCCATCATCAGGGGTTGCTCATTTTTAAAAAACAACACACCTTACACAAGCAAGCAACTCCTTTATTATTTAATGAAACATGCTTAAATGAATGACTACTGCCTGACTAAATATATATATATATACATATACATATATATAGTTGTTAGCAACCGTTGTCGCGGATGACCTGAAGGCTCCCTTTTCAATAGCTACTACACCAAGGTGTTGGGGAGGGTGCTGCTCCTTTCCCAGGATTGCTCCACTTGACTCTTGGTACGTACCTTATAATGCTGAGTGTTAAGCAAAGAGGTATCGAGTACCATTTTAAAAGTCTTTGGCAAGCCTCAACCTGGGATTGAACTCTGGTCTCCCAGACCATTGGCAAACACTCTACCTACTAGGCCAATGAGCCTAATGAGCCTAATGAGTAAAGTGTTCGTCAATGGTCTGGGAGACCAGGATTCAATCCCAGGTCGAGTCATGCCAAAGACTCAAAAAATGGTACTTGGTGCCTCCTAGCTTAACACTCAGCATTATAAGGTAAGGACCAAAGGTAAAGTGGAGCAATCCTGGGAATGGAGTAGCACCTTTCCCTACACCTTGGTGTAATAGCTATTGAAAAGGGAGCCTTCGGGTCACCCACGACTAAGTTCGCCAACTTATATATATATCTCAAGAGAGAGATGGAGAATAGTTTTTTTCATGTTTGAATCGTCTGCTGTTTGTGATTTTAACTATCACATTCTTTTTTTTATTTTTGTTGATTTGATGAATTAAAAAAAAAATTAATTACTTTAATTATTACTACTGTATCTCACATTGCTTATTTAATATTCTAATATAATATTATTACCTCAGTATTAAACAGTCCTTGTTTCATATTTAACATATTATTACCACTGTATCAAACATTCCTTATTTAAGATTTTAATATATTACCTCTGAATCAATCAATCCTTATTTAACGTTTTTAATATATTATTACTTCTGAATGAAATATTTCTTTCTTAATATTCTACAAATAACCACCAGTTCCATCCACATTGTTTTATTTTTTAACTAATGTATGATAATAAATTAGGAGTTTCTTTATAAAATTGAACATTGTTTTCTATAAAAATCATCCGAACAAAGAAAGATTAGAATCATTATTCTTGTATTCTTCTAATCACCTGCTCGAAGATTAATAAATTCTCTCTCTCTCTCTCATATGGATCACCTGAAATAATTAATAAAGACTTTTTAAATAATGAGGAATTTTTCTCAAAGAAGTTTGGTATTTTAAGAGGTTCTAAGAATCAATATTTCTAAGATTAAATTATATTATTCAATTTCTTGATTATCTTTCTACGTATGAATGTTTTTCTCTCTATGAAAGGTTCAGGAATTTTGATTTTAAGAGGATTCAATTTTCTCAGGAGAGCCAGAATTATATAATTGAAACATTCTTTTAAAAAGAGAAAATACTTTAACCCTTTACTTAACTCATGATAATTCTTATTAATCCTTTTCCTTGCCAATTAATACTATTGTTTAATTAAATTTTTGTCAGTTATGTGACTAATTTAATTTTTATCATGGATCTAAACTTCTTGGGTATGTTCTTAGATATAAGTGCTATCTTTGTTCACCCTGGGGCAATGGAGATAAATAGTAATTGCCAAGTTGATTGTGACATATCAATTTGTTTTAACTTTGGTTTTCCTAACTTGGAGGGTTTTTTTTTTATAGCTGGAAGAACTTTAAGTTATAAAATTACATTCATGAAAGTCCATGCACATATAGATTCATTAATGACTTCTTATCGATGAAATATTTAAAAGCTGAATTTGATCTGGAATTATCAATGCATAATATTTGATTTATGTGATTAACAGAGAAATATTGGGTAAAGTGTATCAACAAAGAAGATTATGTTGGAAAATATCTGTTGTTTAAAATAAGTGTTATTTTTTGAATTATTTGGGTGTAGACATTGATATAACTACATTCATCTGTCTCTCCAACTCTGTGTGTGTGTATATATATTTTATTTTTTCTCGGCAGAGATTACATTTGGCATAAGACCATATGTATAAGGTACTATTTACCCAACCCCTCCACTCAGGCAGGATATGACACAAGGTCAATTTTTAAGCGGAGTTTAACAGGTTTGAATTCAGAGTTTTCCTTCTCCTAGACTAGTTGCCTCACCAAGGCTGAAGAACCTAGTCCGTCCTACTATTTACCCATAGCTGGAGGGAGAATAAGGGGGTTCATACCTTTCCCAAGGGTATTTGCCCGAAAGTGAACGTAATAGCGCGACTGGAGTACAAACTCGCGTACTACGATTCCGCAGTTCATCGCTTTAACCATTACACCACGAGGACACCCTAACCATTACACCACGAGGACACCCTAACCATTACACCACGAGGACCATATGTATAAGGTACTTAGTGAAGATGAAACTCACCAATCAGTTGTAATTTTTCTGCAAGACATTCTTGCTATCCAGTATCCAATATGAGCCACCTTATATATAATATTAAAAAGACTGAAGTACTTTCTAAACAGCTTCAATGATTTTTAAAAATCTAAGGGAGGTCAATCAGTTGACTTTATAGAGATTTCTGTATTTCTAGTTCCAGCTTAAAATTAGATATTCTACCTGTGCTTTTTAGGCAATCTGTAGGAACGTCGAGATGCAGTCATTTTAATTCTTTTCTAACAACTGAATAAGAAGTACTTCAACTTTATCTGATTATCGCTTAATTCCAGAAACAATAGGATTTTCTTAATGAACAAATTAATAATAATACTGTGTAGAAATAATGAAAGACTTTCCTGAAGTCTTAGAATTCTATAAAGAAACACTCACAGTATATCAGTTCAAAAAATATCAACAATGGTCAGCGATGGCCAAGAATGTGCCAAATATGAGTTAAGTGGAAAATATGTTTTTTTTTTCTTAGTGAATTTCTGCGAGTTTTCAATTAGAAATAGCTTATAAAACTTTTGTAAACTGCTGAACTATTATCAGTAATTCCTTTTTTCTGTCCAGTAAGAAAAACAGGTTATATATATATATATATAACTATTACTGAGACAAGTGCAGTGGTGATCATTTGGAACACGTCAGGTAAAAAAAGCATCCTTTGAGCTTGAGACATCAAATTAATGTTTGCCCACTTTGCTGGGACTGTAGAATACACCGACTGCAGCTCTGTAGAGGGGAGAGACCTCACTCCCAAATGAGTGTCCTTGATATGACACTAGACAATCTGATGGTTCCAGTAATGCTGGGGAATGCAGAGTACCCCTTCACTGCCATTGCTCCCAGGTCCACTCTGACCCTGAGTAGTAGCACCTCATAGGGTCTTATCTGTGAGTCAAATAGAACTGAACTTTTGCTAAACTGAATTGCTTGAAATGTGACTGTTTTGACATTTAAACTGCATACTTATGTTAAACTGAACTGTTAGAAACAGAACTGTTTTTGACATTGAAATTGTGTACTTATGCAAAACTGAATTGTTTGAAATAGAACTGTTTTGACATTTAACTGTTTGTAAACAAAAACTATTCTTATACTAAACTGAATTGTTTAAAATTTGATTCAGTGTTAAATAACCCAAAAAGGGTTGATATGCTGTAAAACAAAAAAAAACACCAACCAATGAAATTGATGTTTTTTAAATTTTTATTATATCAGCTTCCAGGACATGTAATCTTTTTTGAGTTTCTTGTATCAGTAATACATCATTATCCTATTAATGTGTTGTATCTATTTTGAGACATTATTGAATGATTTTGTCTCCAAATAAGTGGTGTCACCAAATATTTTTTCTTCTCTTGTCTGAGGCATTGTCATCAAAGATTAATAATTGTTATAGTATACTATTTTCAAATCTGAAACAAAAAAGAACACAGCATTATTATTAGTCGAGTTATTAGCAGTCACATGGATCCCATGTATATTGAGACACCCAATAAATAATCTTTTTGTCTTAGATCAGATTGGTATTTTATAGGCAATAAGAAGCCTTGTACAAAGCTTCATACGTATAGAATTGTCCTGTATACATCATGGATTTCAATAGCATGTCAACCCATCTATGTCTCGATCGGTTGCCTAAAGGTTTGGGTATCACATTCATCATTCATTCAGACATACATTTTTATGTCACTGTTTCTTAATTTTTGTTTTTTGCACACAGTCCTATTGAATATAAATGCTTTTAAAGCTGATCCATTCAACTTATTGATGGAATCTTAACAAGTAAAAACAGTGTCTGAATGGACCCAGGAGGAATCGCTATGAATGTGCACTTCACACTCTCCAGGTTTCTAAAACTTGGGCCTCACCATCACATCCAATTTAGTGTTATACTCAGGAACCCACTTTTAGAGGGAGAGTCTTACCCCTCTGTTGGGGATTCAGTCAGTGTATTCTAAATTTTACCCCCTTGAAAAATTCTCAAGTAAAGAATAAATGAATTATGAGACTGGTTCATCCATTAAGAAAAGACTTTTCCTTTTTCTCTTTTATTTTTTATATGAAGAAAGAAAAAAAAATGCAGCCCAGTTGCTTGAGGCTGTAGAATACACCAACTACATCTCTATAGAGAAAGACTCTTACTAACATATGTCTTGGATTAGACTCTAAACCATCTGATCGTAAGGCTCCAGCCTTGGAACTTTGGGGAATATGAAGTAACCCTTCATTATCATTGCTCCCAGGTCCACTCTCTTCTGGAGTGGTAGCACCTGATAGGGTACATTAGTGGGTTGAATAGAACTGTTTAACCATTTAATCTGAGTTCAAACAAATGACTTAGATTAAATTGAATTGTTAGAAATAGAACTGTTTGACCATTTAACTGTGGGTAAACAAATGACTGATGTTTAATTGAATTGTTAGTGATATATAGTAAAAAGTGGAACCATTTAACTGGGTGCAAACGAATGAGTAATGTTAAATAGAATTATTAGTGTTGAATAGCAATACTTGAAACTCTTTAACTGTGTGCTTAAATTGAATTTTTTGGCATTACATAGCAATACCATTTCCCTGAGTGGAAATAAAACTATTGAAGTGGAATACTTGAAACCTATTTATTGTATGCAAAATAGAATTATTGGTATTACATAACAATACTTGTAACCATTTAACTGTGTGCAAATGAATGAATACTCTTGAATAGCAATACTTGTAGCCACGTCACTGTGTGCAAATAAATGATTAATATTAAACAGAATTATTACTACTTGATAGCAATAACTATGTAGAAACAATAGCAATTCTTGTGCGCCAACAAATTAATTCTAACTCATTTAAAAAGAAAATTACCTACAAATTATTCACTTACAGATCATGTACGTATAACCTTTGAAATGAGTGCAAACAAATGGCTTATGTTTGATTTAATTGTTACTGTTACATAGCAATACTTGAAACCTTTTAACTGTATGTAAACAAATGATTAATAGTAGTGAGAATCAGTCGTGTTAGAAATATTTAAAACCCTTTAACTATGTGCAAAAAATTGAGCTCAGTCTTGTTTAAAAATGTTATCTACAAAATGTGTTTATAAATCATATATATTTAGTGTACATGTATAAACAGGATTTGGCATTAAGTAGCTTGTAATAGTTGATATGCCATAAAACTCAAACAAACTAACCATAAATTCAGAAAAGGTGGACATATAAGCTCCCTTTAATCTTTTAAACTTTCAGGGTACCTTAAATGAGTATTTTTCTCTCTTGCATCTCTGGTGGCTGTGAGGGTTATTTGGCAGTGTCCATCTTCTTTCCAACTCTTCAAGTAGTAATTTACTGAGCTCTTTTCTTCGATGTGGCACAAGGCCGAATGAATGGGGCACCCAATGAGACTCGAACTCACTTGTGTAGGTTTGCTAGTCTAGCTTGCTAACCATTACACCACCAGAGGTGCCCTTCCAACTCTTCAAGTAGCTTGCAGCTAGTTGGATTGGGTTACATGGTACCCAATCCAACAGACAATTCCTGCTGATAACTAAAAAAAGAAATTGGCGCAAATAAGAAAGGAAAGTTTTATAATCTCTACACAGAAAAATAAGATAATTTTTTTTAATTAAATGATGCTATTAGCTATAATAATATAAAATAAACCAAATGATGGATGATAAAAAATTTCCTTTTTATTTTCTACTTCATTTGTTTTTTTTGAGGATTTAAGTTCTGCCTGTTTGAGATTCTCAAACCTTTTCATTTAAAGTTAGGCAAATGAAATGAGATTTTTTGCCGTCCAGGGTTGTTCTTCCCTCAGTATCAACTCATTTTCTCTTTCTACTTTGAATAAATCCTTGAAGAAGCACTCCACGAACTATCTGTTGTACGACCACTTGCCTCCTATCTCACAAACTATCCAAATAAGATGAACAAGACATACAAGTCACAAGAAGCAGGAATGATCTCATTAGCAGTGTTCTCCTCTCGACTCATACTCATGGATACACCAATGCGGACTGATTTGCAAAGACATATATATATCAGCTTTATGTGGACACTGGCTGCAGTCTGTAGGACCTACCAAGAGAGATGGCCAATCGGGATGCATGACGAGGAAGAGTCAAGGGAATCTGAGCTATCAATTATCATTATAAGCTATAAGAAGAATCTTGTCAGTTTTAGCTGAATATGTTTTGATTTTAAGTCAAGTAAATTTATAGTAAAACTGTTTCCTGCTTTTTATTGCAACAGTAAACTGGCTAGTGGGCAGAATGTTCACCAGTGATCCAGGAGACCTGGGTTCAATCCCATGTTGCATCATACCAAAGACTTTAAAAATGGTACTAGATACCGTCTTGCTTAACACTCAGCAATATAAGGTACGTATCAAGGGTAAAGTGGAGCAATCCAGGGAAAGGAGTAGGGCCCTCCTCTACACCTTGGTGTTGTAACTATTGAAAAGAGAGCCTTTGGGTCACCCTCGACTACAGTTGCCAACTTTACTTACTTTTACTTATGTGTTAACTAACAGTCGTACCTGACATTTCACATATGTCAGTTATGTTGAAACATTTTTTTTTGTTAAGTTTAAATTATTTAACTTAGAGCAAGTTTTATAAATATTTTAAATTTGTAATCACATGTATATGATTTGTTGTTGTATTTATTTATCCAACCCCTCCACCATGGGCAGGATGGAACACAAGGTTGATTTTTTTTTTAGCACAGCATGATTTTTTTTAATTAAAAAGATAATTCTACTTCTAAACTGGTTACTAAATCAAGGCCTAAAAACCCAATCTGCCCTACTAATTTACCCATAGCTTATGGGAAAATGGATAGATTTGTGCCTTTCTCAAGAGCCTAAGTGCAAAGTAAAATATGTACTACCAATGCCAGGATTTGAACTATGGTCACTAATTCCATTTTTACTGCGATAACCATTATTCTTTTTCTATTGTAGCACTGATACATCTCAACAATTGAATTCTTTTCAGGCTGCTATGATGTGTAAAGCTTTTGAGACCATTTTTATATTAATTTAAAATTTTTGGGTCTCTATCTATATTTGTTTTTTCCTTGTTATATATTCTGGTAATTGTTTGTGTTTAGTCAGGAGTTCCTGATGTCCTGGCTACTGAATGTCTGGCTAAATTTGCAGCTTCTCTAAAAGTTTTCTGGTCAGGAATTTCTGCTCTTCTGACTTTAGTCTGTCTGGTTCACTGAGTTTCAAGTCAAGTTTCTCACTCTTTATTATAGACTTTTTGTCTTCCATTTCATTTTCTTCTGCACATACAGAACATTGTCTCCTTGACAAAAATAGATTAAAATGAAAACTGGAATATTTTTAGAATTGAGCACAGTTTACAATTTGACAAAACATTTTGTAAAATATAAAAGGAATAAATAAATATAAAAAGAGGAAAAAAATTTACATTTAAAGAAATATTTGATTTATACATTAAATATAAAAAAAAGCAAAAAGTCACAAATACTTTTTCTAAAAGTATGAAAACTCTCTAGTTCATTTATTTATTTATTTTTTGTCTGATTTTAAATATCTTCTTTTCAAGATGTTTGATCATAAATCATCTCTTTAGTAGACCTAATTATTGTATGAAGTAGACCCAATTCTTACTTTGACCCCCAAGGTTGTAACAACGGTTCCAAGTCAGATTTTATTCCCTGCAGTCCCCACTTGTGTAGATGTTCGATAAATTTTCCGTCAGAGGTCTCATGTGACAAAAATTGGTACATGGACTAAAAATCTATCAGATACAAGTTTTTTGTTGTTCTTTTTTGGGTGGTGAGGTTGATGTAAGGGAGTGTTTATGCATTATTCTAAGGTGTAAATTTGTTGAAGATCTATTAAGAAGTGGTTATGCTGTTTCAGGATAAACTAACTTCATTACTTATTATATGGATAAACATCGTTGTGCCTACAACATGGTTTTTTCTTAAGTTTTGATGTTCAAAGATTAGAAATAAACTAGAAAAAAAGGTTTTTGTCATGGAAATTTACCCTCTGCCATTTGAGCATGATCTCCACACTGGTAAACTGCTGCTACAGTGGGGGAAAAATAAAAATGTACCACTGGTATATCAGCATAACAGGATCAGAAGTTTGAAAAAAGAAAAAAATACATCTTCTTTGTAAGATATACTTATTCTTAATTTTACTTAAATTTTTTGCTGCCCAGTCAGCTGCAGCTGTAGAATATGTTGACTTTATTTCCATTACTCCCAGGTTCACTCTAACCTGGATTGGTAGTACCTTTTAGGGTCCCTTCTATTGGTCAAATAGAACAATTTAGTCATTTTCCCCACTTGAAACCATTTAATTGTGTGCAAATAAAACTGTCCGTGTTAGATAGCAATACTTAAAACCATTTAACTGTGTGCAAACAAATGAGCACTGCCATTTTTAAAAATGTTATCTATAAACTATTCATCCACAACTCATATATAAGTAATACATATACATTTAAACAGTAAGTAAAGTTGGCGACCATAGTCAAGGGTGACCTGAAGGCTCACTTTTCAATAGCTACTACACTGGATTGCTCCGCTTTACCCTTGATAATACCTTATAATGCTGAGTGTTAAGCAAGGAGGTATCAAGTACCATTTTTATAGTCTTTGGTATGACACAACCTGGTATTGAACCCAGGTCTCCCGGACCATTGGTGAACACTCTACCCACTTGGCCAATGAGCCGGTAAAATAATACTTGGTATTAAATAACCCTCAAGGGTTGATATGCCTTAAAAACTCAACCCAACAACTAACCAATATTTACTGTTTTTATTTTGGTTATAATTGCCTTTTATCAAAAGATGTCTACAGTTGAAAGATTTTATATAAAGAAGATGAAGCTCGGGGGAGGATGTGAATTTGAATATCACCAAGAGCCTTTACCTTTCTTATTTCCAATCAATGCTGCTTTTTCAGTGATAGTCCAAGTAAATCATAAGGAATAGAGAAATAGTCATCAAAAATAATGGTTGACAAGGTTTCATTTAAAAAAGAATATTTAAAATATGATAATCTTATAAAAGCAAAATGAAAACAGAAATAATTCTCTAAGTTTGATATGTAAATTTAGAGAGAAATAATTAAGGTAACTAGACAACTTTATTTTCAAACACGAGTCTTTATTCAACAATCTAAACAATAGAAAAATATCTTATTATGCTAGGTAAATCTTCTTAGATTTGTCTTAACAGGTGTTAAAGATTTTTTACTCTTTTTCAGATATATCAGACCATTTTCTTTATCAAGTATCCAACCAGGCTGCATTGAAAATGCAAAGCAAATATTCTTTTGTGAAAATTTTCAAGCTTTTTTCCTTATTTCATAATTCAGAATGTCTCAGACGTATTCAATTGGATTTATATCAGAAGACTGATTCAGCCATGACAGTTAGTGAATGCCTTTTGGAACATAATATTCTTGGGTCTATTTTAATGTACTTTTCTCTCCTCCCATCAAAAGGGTGATACATTTATCCAAATTTAACCATCAGTGAACATTGGAATAAGCCCCTCTTGAAGAATCAATATCTGTTTTTGTTTTTTTTAAATTCATTTTCTAAACACACTCCAAAAATTATTACCAGCCAGTATGCCAAATTCTTATCCATACCATCACTCAAAAAACCTACTGTCTCCATCTGTTATGAGTGAGCTGCAGGTGGTTCAAATATCTTAACTTGGCTATTTGTCAATTTATTCTTGCCTATATATATATATATATATATATATATATATATATATATATATATATATATATAACCCTCAACTCTGAGCAGGATATGATACAAACTTAATTTGATAATTCATATATATGTATTTATTCACCAAACATGTTCACAAGCAGGATGCAATGTCAATTTGTCAAATGGAGAACAACTGGTTTGAATTGAGATTTTTTCTCTTTAACTGGTTACCTAACCAAGGTTATAGAACCCATGCCTTTCTAAAGAGTATTAGCCTCACCTTCGAAATACATTTGCTCCTATGTATCTATGTATGATATTGTTTTTGTTTTGTTTTCTTCATCTGAGATCCAAACATCATTAAAAAAAAATTGACAATGTAATAAGACACCCCATATTTATCATTAACCAAAAAAGAAAAATATACAAAATTTGAGAAATATGGTGGACTGTTAGACATTTTATTACCTGTTTAAGATAGCAGCAAATTAACAGTTCAACAGCACTGACAATATCCCTTCATTTTGTAGCCAGCCAGAACATGTAATTCTAGCTTGAATAATTTTGGTTTGTTTTACTCACAGTAGACTTGACAGTAGCAGCCGTTTCCAGCGGCACTTACAGGATGAGTGCCTTGTTGGATATGGTGTGTGACATTCAGCAATCTGATGACTAAGTTGTAACCAACACCTTCATCTCGTTGCTATTATCCCCAGATAGTATTTAAGCATCGTTATTGATGATTGATATAGCATTTCCTGATATTATCAAAGTTGATATAATCACTCTGTGTGGGTGTTGATCCATGCTTTGAAGGAATGTTTCACACATCAATCTATTTAGTTGTTTTCAATACATACAACCAGGTTTCCGGATTATGTCAGCAGTGGCCATATCTTCAGTATGATGGAGATTTATAAAGATTTTGCTAACGAGGAAAGTAAATGTGTTGTTAAGGAGGAAGGTTTTCCTAATTTCATTTGAATAAAATTTGTTAAAATTTGTACTTTTGGAAAGAAGTTTTTCCTTTGATGTTCTTCTTTGTTTCAACGTGTACTTTGTGACCCAAATTTAAATCCTAAATGAGACTGTTTGTATTTCACTTTGAACTAATGTTCTTAATCTAGATAGATTCATGCCTTTCTTAAGCAGATTAGGTTGGTTGGTTGGGTTTTATGGCATATCAACCCTTGTAGGTTATTTAATTCTAAATCTCATTTATACACATATAGTGAATATATAGGATTTGGTTTGGTTGGGTTTTATGGCATATCAATCATTGTAGACTATTTAATGCCAAATACTATTTATACATATATATTAAATATATAGGATTTGGTTTGGTTGGGTTTTATGGCATATCAACTCTTGTAGGTTATTTAATCCCAAATTCTGTTTATACATTTATATTAGATATGTAAACAAATAATTTGTTGGTAACATTTTTAAACAAGCCAGTGCTCATTTGTTTGTGTATAGATGATTTCAAATATTACTACCAAACACTAATAAGTCTATTTGATTTGTTTACACACAGTTAAATGATTTCAAGTATTGTTATGAAATCCTAACAATTTAAATTAAGATCAGTCATTTGTTTGCTTACAGTTAAATCGAAAAACAATTCTATTAGTCCCATAGATGGGACCCTAACAGATGCTACAATGCCAGGTCAGAACGGACTGTAGAATAATGGCAATAAAGGGGTACTCCACATTCCTCAAAGTTTCAGGACTAAAACCTCACCATTAGATGGTTTAGTGTCATATCCCGGGCACTTATTGAGTGTGTATGTGGGGGTCTTACACCTCTGCAGAGATGCAGTCAACATATTCTACGGCCCTTTCAGCTGACTGGGTTAGCAGATTAGGCTCTTTAATTTTGATAAGACAACCAGTTTTGGAGAAGGAAAACTCTCAATTCAAACCAGCTTTACTCCACTTAAAAATTGATCTTGTGTCACATTCTGCTGGTGGCAGAGAAGTTGGTTAAATATATATTTTATTTCTATGTTTCTTTCAGCTCATTTCTCGTGCTCAGAAAATGTCATTTTCTTCAATCAGATATTATGAATTTCTTTAATTTAATAAGACTGTTGCTGGTGCTTCTGTCTGCAAAATGGTAAATGGGCAAGAGACTGGTGGTCACACAATATGAGGTCTCGTTTTTATAGCTGACTTCATTTTAATATTTTTATTGATACCTATCCAAATATATCAAATCCTATCTTGTTGATGACCTTTTTTTCAATATATTTGTTTCATTCTTTATTTAGTACAGTGAAATGCAAAGCTTTTAAAAATTTAATTGAACAGTTTTGAATGTATATATATATATATATATATATATATGCAGGTGAGTCAAACATTATGCAATATTTTGGTATGTGCAACTTTGTGACACATATATTATGTGTCCAAGGCAGTTCAATCTGTGGAAGATACACACTGTGCTTGGTAGTTTTGTGGTAGTTGGTGTGCTGACATGTTGAACATTGCTTTACTCTGTGTGTAATTTTGAAGACACACAGATGAATGCACAACCTAGTCTAATTTATGAACTCTAACTGGACCATATTGCCAAGGAAGCAACCAAAAACATTTATTGTGGAAAAGGTGTAGGTGCAGTTGGTCACAATGCAGCAAATGGATGGTTTAACAAATTTGACCCGGGCTACAAGAACGTTCTTAATCGGGTATGTTCAGATAGCTTAAAACCATGGATTCCAGGGCCATGCTCCAAGTAATAGAGGCAAATCTGGTTAGTAGCTTTTGGAGAGTATCAGGCGAGCTCAGTTTCTCTCAGTGATTTCTCACCTTTACAACCTAGGCAAATGCATCATCCAGAACTACTAAATTGGCCTTCATGTTATCAAAAGATTGCAAAACTTGATTCATCCTAGTAAGATTGATATAAAAAATATCATAAATCATCTATTCAACAATTCAGTAAATATCAACTATATGCATAAATTTTTGCATTAGAACCATTTTGTCAACAAATGTGTGTGTGTGTGTGTGTGTGTGTGTGTGTGTATACAAATATCTATTTTCTCTTATATCAAATATTGCTGAAGCAAAGGGCAAGAGAATTTCCTCGTCAAAATGTTCAACCCCATTTTGTACTTCAAAAATATTCCTTTTTATAATCATCAGTATTTTATTACAACAAAGATGAAAAAGAAAATTTACTCTTCATTGAAAACATGAGATATAACGATAAGAAAAAGACTTTATATACATTTAGGAAGGCCTTGATTATCATTCAAGTTAAATAATCTTCCTCATTGCATTGGACAGAAGTATTTTCCCATGTACCATCTATTTCCAATCTCTATTTTTGCTTGGGGTGTCTCCCTCAAAGGCTTATCCACTTGTTATCTGAGACAGTCTTTGATCTTTCTCTCTTCCTCTCTCTTTTTCTCTTTCTTATCTTGTTCTATGATGCTTTCCTACGTATTATTGGTTCCTCAAGATTTAATTCTGAGGCAGGTGCACAGAAATGTTAGAGATTTTTATCTCTCTTAGACTCTTGCATGGATTTCTGTCTCAAAATATTTTGTTGGGTGTTGGGTAGATATGACCAATCTTGTAAATATCTGATCATATGCAGTTTGCAAGGAAACCCTAAATAATACTCCTCAAATAGACTTATTGGAATCAACAGACACTGTGACAAATATCTTAATAATATATAAACTTTTGACTATATATGTGTGTACATAGATGCTTTTCCTGATATACGGATAGGAAAAAAAATTATTTATTTTATGAATACTTTTGAAATGAGATGAAAATTTTTGCATGTCTATTTTCTCTCTCTCTCTCTCTCTCTCTCTCTCTATATATATATATATATATATATATGCATAGTAGCACACACTTATAAATAAGTACAACCTTACAATTTTTTTATTAAAAGGCAATTTACTCCCAAACCAAAATTACCAGGATTTATTTTATTTTTGATGAAATACAATCAAAAATGGATATTTTTTTTTTGCATTCTGATATTTATTACAAAACTCGGCTATTGCAACTCAGTTACCAAATATTACGTGTAGCTGCCCCCAAATTAGTACACTCCATTTATATGTATATAATTTAATCTTTTGGTTACATATGTGTTAGAATTTTATTTTTGTTTACAGTTTCAATACTGCAGTTTGATTATAAATAGTATCTAATAATATCTATTCCGAGTGAAGAATAATTCTCAAAAAATAATAAAATTGTACTATATTAAGTTTAGGAAGGTTAATTATTCATTAAAAACTCTAAGATGTTCCTTACTTATAAGTGATTTTCTCTTTGTATGTATGTATTGATGGACGGATGAATGTGTGTGGCTAAAATTTTTATATATATTTGTATGTATGTACGTATCTAAGCAGTTGATCAATCAGTTTATTTGTACTGATTTATTATTTCCAGATTAATCAAGTAAAAAATCGTCAACCCTCCACTTAAAATTTCTACTGATTTCTTTCTTTAATTTCATCATCAAGATATGCTAACAGCACGGATTCGTTTGCCTCTCTCACCATCTGCTTCTATTCGCTATCACACTACTTAGATCCTCTAAACAGCATCCGTTGTCTGCTCAGAGCTGATGAATGTAAGTTTTTTGCTGATTGCCCACCACTGGTGTGTCCATGTGTAGGAGTCCATTGGAGAATGTTGCTTATGAGTTCATCTTTACTTTTTCCACAGTGTCCAGCATGTCTTACTCACATTTCTTGGATGGTTTGTGTGATGGGACGTAAATGGCCATAGAGCTGCTATTTTACAGGGTTATGCTCCCAGGATTCATTCAAAACAACCTACAGCATCCTTGTGTAGTTCCTATCTAGCTTTTTTTCCAGGCGTTTTATTAGAATCCAAATGGTGTAAATTCCATGGCACCTTTTTTTTTTTCTTGTAAAAAAATGTACACTGAGTCAGATTCCATGTGGATAAATAAAATCCTGAAAAAAAAACCCTTTTCTCACTTGAGATCAAAGTGTTGTATAAGTCTTACTTTTCAAATAAGTGGATGCATTTACTGCACCCCTCCCCAACAAGCAAGAGTAAAGCTGGTTTGAAAGCAGTTTTCCTTTTTTTTTAGACTGGTTGCCAAACCCAAGACTAAAGAGCTCAGTCTTTTTTCCTAATTACCCATTCCTAGAGTAGTACTGATGTATTCATACATATCCCAAAAGCAATAGCACCATATGAAATGCAAACAGCCTTGATTTAAACTTGAATTGTTAATTCCAACTTGTATAATGACGGTCCTTACACAATGTACACCTACTTCAAATAATTAGAAGAAGTTTTCATTTTGCTCTTGGGAAAAATGTTTACAGAATAAAAATCTTAAACAAGCAAAATATTGATGAACTATCATTTTCTTTTATCATAATCGGCATCATAACTTAAGGATTTTAATCCTTTTGAAAATTCTAAGAAAAAAAAATCAAGTCATATTCATGATTCCAGGATCTTATTTGCTGGTGTAAAAAATTTGTCTCGAATTTCTATCTCATACTTTTTGAAGATATACACAAGTCCCAATTGGCAGAAATCATAATCTTTAGTCTCGATATGAACACCATCTCATACACTTTGATATTTATTTCTTTTCTTTCTTTTTTTTCATATGTTAGAGACTTTGTTTTAACTGGTCTTTTGGGACTTAAAATTCTATGCTTTAAGTGAAACAGTTCAGAGAAACCTATAAAAGTATATTTCATTGGTCTTTTGGTGTCTGAATTAAATGGCTTTACCCATTTTGCCATAAATATTGAATTATTAATCCCTGTTGTATACTTAAAATGATTTTTCTTTGTGGATGTAGGCATGTAAAATGAGTTTTACAAAAATAAGTATGTCTGCGCCCATATTCAGATAGCTATAGAAACTTATCACAATAAGTATGATAGAAACTATCTTTCTTATAAATGTACAAAAGCATTTAATAAAATGTTTCTATAAAATATCTCATGGCATTTAATTTGAAAATGTTAAAATTATTCTTACTATGTCCTTGCATTTTTAACATGTCAGCAGTTTTTATTTTACCAGTGTGTTGCTGACAAGAGTTGCAAGATTTGCTTCTATTTTTACAGGTAACATTTGATTAGTTCTTTTTAAATAACTTCTAATCATATATATATATATATATATATATATATATATATATATATATATATATATATATATATATTAAAATTGGTAAATTCACCACTTGACAAAGTCTAAAATCTTAGAGAAACTAGCAAAATTATTACTATTCAAAAGAATTGAGTATCCTTCAGATGTAGTTGAAAATATTCACCTGAAGATCACTTGCATGAAACTCTAAGTTGTGAGTGGTTTTTATATCTTAGAATATTTTATTATTATTATACATACACACACACATTATTTTATATATTATGAGTGGTTTTCATATCTCAATGTACTTTCTATTTTTGTAATATATAGATATATATTTAAAGATAGTTGTAGGTCCAAAAAAAATAAGGATATATTTAAAATAAGATGGTCCACGAAGAGATTTGTATTTTTTGAATACATAAATTCAAAAAATACAAATCTCTTCATGGACCATCTTATTATATATATATATATATATAATAACAGTCCAGCATGTATGGTTTCTACCCTAAATCTTACTGTAAGTTTCTCCTTTCTGACTTGGTCATCTTTCTTCATTTTTTGGGAAAAGCATGAATTCATTTTTTCTCCCTCTAACTATGAGATTGTACAGATTGGGTTCTTTAGGTTTCATAAGTTAACCAGACTAGGAGAAGGAAAACTCTGAATTCAGACCAGCTGTACTTCGTTTGAAAAAAATTTACCTTGTGTCACGTTCTGCCCAAGGTGTATGTGTTTGGTAAATATAGACATGTTCATATGGCCTTTTTTACATGTGTAAGAAATCTGTTATATATAGAATTTCATTCAGTAAATATAGGGGTGTGTGTGTGTGTGTGTGTACATACATACATATATATATATACACACACACACGCACACACTAAAGTTGAGTAAAATACAGGTATATATATATATATATATATATATATAATTATCATCCATAGACAGACTGTTTCATTGTATCACAACTCTTCATGTGGCTCGAAACACGAGTCTTGAAGCTGGGATTGAAACTTGGCTGACTGTTATGCCAGCCGGATATTCTACTGCACAGCCATGAGGAAACTCAATATAAGCGAAGGGATTTTAACGCATATGTACCACTTTTCTTTTGTTTTACATATATATGCTTAACTACTACTGAGAGCTGAATTCACTCAATTCAGCAGATGGGATTTAGCTACCAAGGTATGTGAAATGATCTAGTAATTCCACTGGCTGATGATTTAATGTGGAGATGGCACCATCTTATTTAAAACACATGAACTCTATTTTAACTGAGTTCATATTGAGGCCAATGCCACTTGCTGCCTCTTTCAGGCTGTTATTACAATTGAAAAATATAAAATTGATACATTAATCAGTATTTGAAAGATTTTTAATAAATATGATCAGATTCTGTAATAGGATTGATTAGATTGATGTAAAAAAAACAAATGTCTTTGCTTCTTTTTATTTATATTACTTTAACTCTTATTGATTTTACCTAAATATAAGAAGATAGTTAATATTATGTATCTGAATGTCTTCTTGCAATAAAACCAAGTTGGCTTTCCATTTTTCTGCATCATCCAATCAGTAATCATTAGCTCATAGAGTGATTTTCATCCTGGTTAATCAATAACATTGACTGTATCTTTTATTTATTCTTGGCAGGGGGTAGAGATCATTGTTCTTTTATCTTTTCTCGGATTCAGGAGTTGGGTAGTTCTTATTAAAATAAAATGTTCCCTCCTGTTTCTCATCAATTGAACATCTTGGCTGCTTGATGCTTTCTTGATTTCTTTATTCAACAAGAACATTTTTCTCTTGTCTGATGATATTTCAATTGACTCTTTACTTTCTCTCTTTCTATTGCCTATATGATTGATTCAGCAATCTTCGTATGATATTCACATGTTTCCCTTAAGTGAATATCTTCTCACTATTTGGGTTTTTTTTTTCTTCTTGTGAACTGTTTTTTTTATTCATCTCTCTCTCTCTCTATATATATATATATATATAATATTGGACAAATAAAAACAGAGTGAAAAAACTTAACCATTTTAATGAAATTCCGATGTCTTAGATACATATAAGAAGTGATTATTTTCCTTGCTTATTGTTGACAGTTTATCCTTTTTCAAGCTCAAATGACTACTTGCTTGCCATTAGCAAAGGACTAATCGCAAATCAAGGAAAAGAAAATTCTATGAAATTTTCTGTTTTTTTTGTTTCTGAGAACTTTCTTTTCAGAAAACTATAACCTTTTTCTATTATTAAAATAACGCCAACTACAATAATCAAGGAAAATAATCACTTTGTATGTGTTCTTAAGCCATAGAAGTTTCAATATATATATATATATATGTGTGTATTTGAGCGTATATATAAAGTATTGGACTACGTAACTGTGATTTACCTGGAAAATGGAATCAATGAGTCAGATTCCATTCCCTTTGCACTATATTCTTTGAGAAAGGTATGGATTCATCTCTTTTCTTTGTAGCTATGGATAAAATAGTTTGGCAGACTGGGTTTTCTAGCCTTGGTGGACACTCAATCGAGAAGAATAATATATCTGAATTCAAAACTGAAATTTTTGGGTAGTCTGATTATACAATAGAACTAAACATTAATTTCTTTTTCTTGCCACAACCATCACAGTATTCAGAACAGCATGCCTGAAATTAAGTTATATTTATGGTCCAAATTAACTAATCTTTAAAAGACTCTTCTGTTTTATACAACAACCGAGAAATAACCACAGGAATGTATGCTTCTTTATATTTTGTTGATTCTTTCGTGATCATATTTTTATATAAAAATGTTTTTGCCTTTGCCCAAGTTAGTGTGTAAATTTTGAGTTTCGAAACATTATATAAATTGAATGAATTCTTAATTTTAGTCCATACAAAATGCGTAAAGAGTTGATTGAATGTTAGATTTTATATAAGTTCAGTTATTACTAATTCCCAAAAGTTCACGCATATTATACACGAAAGATTTTTACGACGGAATTTTGTAGCCGAAAGTCAGTGGTGTGTATTATACATGAATGTGTATTGTGCCCAATGAATTATGGCACTGATTTAACCAATATCTAATCTATCCTGACCAATACTCTAACCATTACCAGCAGTTTAGATGGTCATTGCTTATAAAAAGTCAGTCTTATAATACTCAATGAAGACGTAGCCCCCACCTCCAATATCGTAAACGTCTTGCCTTTTTTGTTGGGTAGAGGACGTCTTCTTAAACCACATTTCTCAGACCTCTACTGGAATCACTTAAAAATGTCTGCTGTGACTAAAGTACTTCTTTTTTTCTTTCTTTTCTTTTTTTTAATCATTGATTTTCGTTGCATACACATTATTTTTTTTATCCAGGTGAAACCTTTTGGTAAAATTGATCACATTGTTTATTTTCTTTACCTGACAATCTCCCCACCAACCCTCTCCATACTCTCCTCTCTTAGTTCAGACCACTCAGTCCATCTCAATCTCACTTTATCCTTTGATGTCTCGTGTTAATGAGACTGGCTTTAGATATTTGATTATTACTAGCTGAATATAGATTTGTCACTTGTTTATGTTTTTTTTACCTATAAAGAGGGAGGTTCTTATGTAAAAAAAAAAAAATGTTCTTTTCAAGTTGATGATCATTTAAGTAAATACCATCATCAAAAGATCCTTGCTATGTGTTTCTATCTGCCATTGCTGTTATCAAGTCCTCAAGACAGCACCAAGTGTCTGCAGAGTAATGAATGGAAGTTTTTACTGGTCAGCCAACATTGGTGTGTCCATGTGTAGGAGTCTAGTGAAGGACTTCACTTAAGAGTTCCTTAGCAGTGTCCAGCATGTCTTGCTCATCTTACTTGGATGGTTTGGGAGATGGGAGGTAAGTAGCTGTACAACTGCTGTTTTATAGGGTTTTGCTTCCAGAATTTATTTGAAATAACTCACAGCATCCTTGCGTAGTTCCCATCAAGCTTTTTCTCCAGGTGTTTTGTTGAAGTCCAAGTGGTGCAACTATACAACAATACTGGCATAACTACTGCCTGGGAGAATTCCCATTTTATTTTATCAGAGAGATCAGATTTCCATATGGCTGATAAACTTTTCAATAGCAGGCCATGCTTTACCTATGCATGAAAAGGTGAAATGAAATGTTTATATTAAAAATGAAAATCAAAATAAACACTTATTTGATATGTTTCAGTATATTTGAACCTTTGTCAAAGACAATTTTTTATGCTAGTATACCAAATTGTAACATTTTTTTGCCTAGTCAACAAAGAAACATGCAGTCTACTGTTATCCATATGGAATATAGATAAGCTTTTTATTGATTGCTACTTTCAGTTGCTCTAATTGGGAACAGTACTTGTTTGATACAATCATTTGGTACATTTCAGTTTTACACCTTCTCTAAATATAACCTGTAAGTAAAGTAATGTTGGCGACCATAGTCAAGGGTGACCTGAAGGCTCCCTTTTCAATAGCTACTACACCGTGGTGTAGGGAAGAGCGCTACTCCATTCCCTGGATTGCTCCACTTTACCCTTGATCCTCACCTTATAATGTCGAGTGTTAAGCAAGGTAGCATCAAGTACCATTTTTTGAATCTTTGGTATGACTCGACCTGGGATTGAACCCTGGTCTCCTGGACCATTGGCGAACACTCTACTCATTAAGCCAATGGTCCAGTTAATTTGGTACAATTCATAGTGGTTCATATGACCACACAATTTCTTGCATTTTTCCTTAAAAAATAGTTGCTTCTTATCACCCTAAAAAATTTATTAACAAAAACAAATTATTTTCATTTTGTTTCAGTAGTAAATCCAGCACAGAAATGGAACATAGTAGGTTCTAATCACTTATTGATTGATTTTAATGGCATGTCAGTCTATCAGGGGTTATTTTATGCTGAGAGGTTAAGGAATCACTTTTATTGTATGTTCATATTTACATTTTTTTATTTAGTTGTTTCTTAAGAGGTTCTTTTATTGTTTTTTTTTTGCAAATGGTTCTATCAAATATGAATGCTTTTTTTTCACAGATCTATTTGATCCATAGATGAGACACTAACAAATACAACCACTAATCCAGGTCAGAGTGAACCTGGGAGTAATGACCATGAATGGGTATTCCACACTTATAAAACCTCCTGAATTGGAGTCTCACTATAAAAGGTAGTTTAGTATTATACCCAGGAAACTCTTTTTTGGTGGTGTCTTTCCTTTCTGCAGAGAGGAATGCAGCCAGAATATTCTAAGCCCCAGCAACCAATTCGTTTCATCAAGCACCTGCAAATGGTTTCCATGTTTGATTTGGATATTTTAAGTATTTTGGTTATCCACATTGTACAGCATTAATTTTTGTTGTGTAATGTCTTGGTTTTATCATTATTAGCTTGATTCCAGGGGTTCTTTTCCCCAGGTATCAACTGCACTCTCACTAAAAGGAAGGGCGGGGTTTATTGCTAGGTACCTGAAGGAGAATGTCAACAGAATCCAAACATGTTTTCAAAACTACCACACAAATTTGCTTCCTGTGTGGAACCCCGACAGATAAATCAACCTTGTGCCACATTTTGGCTTCATGGGGAGCTGAGTATCTTGTTTGATCATTATTAATCTTAACTAGTCAACCTGATCATGGAGCACTTTTGAATAAGAAATAAATACCTGGTTTGATCATTATTGACCTCAACTGGACAACCTAATGATGGGGTACTTTTCAATAAGACATTTACAGCTTTAAAAAGACATTTTCAATGTTTGAGCATTGACTGTATCTTTTTATGAACTAGAAATTTTTTTCAGTGAAATTTTTACTTTTCTTAAAATAAATTTGCCTGATATGCAGAAAATGTTATTTAGTTTAATTCTTCACTATTCAATAAACAAAATTGATCCATGACAAAAAATATCACAATCAATCATTCTGAATGACATTAAAACTCAATATTACTAATACCAATTAACAAAAAAAAAAAAACAATTTTTGGTCAACCTTATACACACACACACACACACACACTATCAGTTTCCTCTACTGATTGTATTCAAGGAAATACATAAAAAAAACTTTTAGTAATGAGACAATTATAAAAAGAGGTGAAATTTTAATTACTTTTTGGTTCTATATGTACAACAAAAAACAACCTACATTATTAACTCATTAAGTAAAAATTAACGCAAAAGAATTACACAATCACCTCAACATCACAACAAAAATGCAGATAAACAGACCACCATTCACAACTATACAATATTCTTGATGACCATACCCAATTCAAAAATTAAATAAGAATCCCACCAACCAACTAAAATCAAAAACTAATAAACTAATCACTGCTAATAATGCTGAACTTAATAGCACTAAACTACCCAAAATAATTGGTGATTATAAACCTGGCTATCTTTACGGAAAAATACCTACACCAATTTATGAATTCACAAAAACAATAAAACAACTTATTTCACCATACTTACCAGGTAAATATAACATGAAATCTACAGATGAATTAATTTAAGTTCTACATAGAATTGAACCCGATAATGGTATATTAGCCTCACTGGATGTAGAAAATCTATTCACTAATATACCTGTCAATAAAACAATTGATATTATCATAAATAATATTTATAATAACCCATCTCTTCCTCCTCTTAAAATCAACCCTAATATACTTTGGAAAATACTCCTGATATGTACTACTGAAGTTTCATTTCATGACCATCTTGGTAATATTTACGTTCAAACAGATGGGGTATCTATGAGATCTGTCCTAGGCCCAATCTTCAGTAATTTCTACATGTTCAACCTCAGAAATAGAATATTTAATAGCATTAGAAAACCTCCAATATACTTAAGATATGTTGATGATCTCCTTATTCTTGCTAATGATATTAAAAAAATCAACATATTACAAGACACCTTTCAAAAAAATTCAGTACTAAACTTTACTCGTGAACTAAACTGTGACACGATGTGTGGTTAAATACTTAATTGATATGTAAAAATTAAAATTTATGAAATATATGAAAATTGATATATATCTCTCAAAAACAAAGATCCTTTAAGATAAGTATCCTTTTGTTTAAGGCTTAAATTGACCTAAAAAGCTGGTTAATTGTTCCTAAAGGTCAGTTAAGTGCAAGACATTTGTTTTTGATTTTAAAGGTCAGCGATTTTATTTAATCTTTCAGTTGTCAACTAACTCCATCGATCATAATGATGAATCGAGTCATTTCGTAAAACATATTTTTCAAGCCCTTACCTTAAAGGTCAATGTCAAAAGGGAGATTTAATTTTGCCCCCACCTTAATTAAAGGTGAGCTGGGGATGGCTCATCCAGTCAGGTGAGGCTGAGAATTTTTAGTTCAATCCCATTGCTCTAAGAACCTAAAAAGGGTTTTCCTTATACACGTAAAACATAATCCTGAACTAGGATTGGCTGACCAATAGGAATAGGACTCCTAATTGTCTCTTATGGGACAACCAATTTTTACTCCAGATTTTGATCTATAAAAACAGGATGGTAAAACGAATCATCAAAGAGGACGAGGAGAGAGACTAAGAAAAAACTCAAGACAGCCAAAGAAGCGTCCCTTCCATTCTAGACCCAAGGCACTCCGAACAACCTGTAGACTTTATAAAAATTCAAAGTCCCAGACTTTAGAGACATTAGTGTCATACTAACCACCCCTCATCATCACTCTTTCTCTCTCGATATTCTTTCTTCTTTTTGCTAGGAAAGCAAACACTGTTTACTTGTTATTCATTGTCTCACAAACATGTTTCAATAAAAACCATCTTTGTTATTTGTTAACAATAGGTTTTCTCTATTCTTTGAGTTGTTAGACAATCTAGCCACTCATATTACCTGACCGTCAGAAGAAGATCCGGCTGAATTGTGTCAACCCCTCCATTGTGGATCTTTCAAACACAGCATGGGCATGGAAAGACTTGACAAAGCAGTCGGAAGCAAATGTGGTAGTCACGAACACAACAGCCACAACATGTACTGTGACTAGTAGTCACATCACATTGGGCTCCATGATGAGCATAGGACCGTGACCAGGATGCGACCCTGAGAGACCCCCATGGCACATCCACATCAAGATTTCAACACAGAGTTCTTGACGGCATATCTACAACACATTCCATACCAGGAAATGACATTAAATAAAAAGTTCCACAGAAATATTAAAAAAATTAATCCAGAAGCCTGAAAGCCTATAGTATAGATATGCCAGCAAGACGTGGTTGATTTCGAACCTGAAGCTTAAACACTGGGCAATCAAAGGTAGCGACAGAGACAACAAATGAAAAAGGAAAGAAATAATGAAGAAAAACAAAGAGAAGAAAATTATATAAAAAGTGGTCAGTTTACATTCAGAGAGTTCTGGTGGGCTGGTGTCTGTATCTGTTAATGACCCTTACAGATTCTCTCTCTCTCTCTCATGTCACTGTATGCTGTCTGAACATCAAACAATAAATGATTGTTTATTGTTGAGCGAGAGTTCTTCTTGTTTTTGAGTTGCCAACACACAGGCAACTTTGTTCCAACAGATCACCCCAATCGCCAGAAGAAGTTCCAGATGGATTGTGTCATTCTTTGTCTGTGGATCTTTCAAACGCAGTGTGGGAGTAGACAGAATTGATAAACAAACTATCCGAAAATGTGATACAAAGCAAAAACAATGAAATTTCCTTTTTAGATGTTCTCATTGATACTAACAATAATAATAATAATAACTTCACTACCTCAACTTACAAAAAGCCCTCTAATAATAATTCCTGTAACCCTCAACTTTAAAAGTGAATGCCCCTTCTGATATAAAAAAAAAAGCAATTATTAATAATCTAATATCCCGTGTAAAACTAATGTCATCCTTCAAAACAATATTTTATAAAGAAATAAAAAACATAAAACAAACTCTCATCAATAATGGATTCCCTATCAATATTGTTGATGAACAAATTAAACGTGAGATTAAAAATGTTAGCCAACAAAATAAACACTGTACCACTTCACCCAGTAAACAAACTCTTATCAAACTTTTTTACCGCAACCAAATGCCCTACAATTATAAGTTCGATGAAATATTTTAAAGACATTGATTTAAAGAAACATACTCCAATGATCCTAATAAAAAAATTAAACTTATCATTTCCTATGATAAATTGAAAACCTCCAATTTAGACATTAAAAATAATTCCTCTCCCTCAAATGGACTCTCTAACAAATTAAACGACCCTGAATCACTACATTCTATTCTTTACCTCAAATGGACTCACCGACAAATTTAAATGACCCTGAAATCACTACATTCTACACCTTAACACTGAGGATCTCATTCAATAATTTTTATATTGAAAATATTAAAATGTCAAAAAATTACTCATCCTTTATCAACTGATTTTCATATTTGAAATTATCTTGAATCAAATAGTTAAATTATTTGGATAAACTTCAAATCTTATTCACACATGAAGCATTTCACTTCATTCTAACGTCTTTCAGAAAGTCATAGATTTATCTCTTCTTCCCAACTATTGATAAATAATCAGACAACCTTAGTACGAGACAAGAAGTTAGAAAAGCCCTGCTGAAAAATTTACCTTGTGTCATATCTTGCTCACTGAAGAGAGGTTGGGTGTATATATATATATATATATATATATATATATATATATGCATCAGTTTACATACATAGCTCATTTCACTTTCTCTTGCAAGTCACTTAGCATGTTAAGGATTAGTTTGGTGAAATATTTCAATTGGTATGTAAAGTAGATTGTTTAAAAAGATTTAAAATGGTGGCAGAAACTATTGGGTCAAATGAGTGTAATTGACAGGTGATGACCTCAAGATCATTTGAAAGGTTGGCTGTGACTCGATACCTCAATCAGATGACTCTCAGATCCAAGAAGTTTAGAAGTAGGGTTCTAACTTTAATACAGTCAGTCGAGAAACTGCTAAGAGCATAGTTGTCTAATTTCCATCTCTGGCTTCCTCGGTTTGTGAAACACATAATGTGTGTAAGGGATCAATAATAATAAAGAATTCTTATTGTTAATCATCCCAGTGAAACAGTGTGGGATCAAGAAGTCAGTGGATTGTTAGAACAAGATGATGGCTAGAAAGATGATAACTGGTCAAGAGAGAAACTAACAGATTGAAGAGAAGAGATTATATAACAAGTGATTTCTGTAGCTTGGGCATGGTTTAAATGTTTTTGTTTTTAATGTAATGACCTTAAGTTTAGTTTCTTTGTTTAATGGCATATCAGGCTTCATTATTTAATGCTAGAGAAGCAAGAACGAGCGATGTACTCCTGTGGACCCCCACATATGGATGTGCAAAAGCAGGACAACCAGCACAAACTTACATACAGCAACTATGTGAGGACACAGGGTGTAACCCTGAAGACCTGCCGGAGGCGATGAATGATAGGGAGAAGTGGCGAGAGAGGGTCAGGGATATCCGTGCTGGCGGCGCGACATGATGATGATGATGAGTGATAATATTTAACCTGTCACTGATGGGATATGGGGGTTCATACATTTCCCAAGGGTATTAGTCTGAAAGTGAATGTAATAACATGACTAGAGATTGAACTTACTAAGTACAATGTTGTAGTCCAGCATACTAGCCACTGCACCACAGGGACTCCCTTATAATGAGCTTAGATTTCAAGTGTTAAAAACTTTGTTCTCATATGTAAATCCTGCAGTAAAGATACTATTATTAGTGTGGCTAGTGGTTGAAACAAAATATTTAGTTGAGTCCCCATTCACAAAGGGTCATTCAGTGATGTACTAACACTGATAGACAAAAGGAAAGACAAAATAAGCTCATTTACACATGAATGTACAATATGTAAGTAAAAAAACATAGAAAAAAAAATATTAAGTTTATGCAAAAGTCTCCCAACAGATAAAATATATACCTATTGTCCTATGAACAAATAGTATATGAAAGGGGTACAAAAATGGTAAAAGTCATTCTCTGGTTCTGTGATTTAATAGTTTAGCCATATGGAGTTTACGTTTTAATAACAAGGTGAGAAACTGCATTGCTGAGATTGGAGACAAAGTCTCTCTCCAGTTCTACAAAGAGAAATAAAAAAAGGGACGCCTTTATTGCTTAAAGAACAGGGAATGAAAGAGGGCCAAAATAGATTCTGGTTTTCTCATGTGACCACAACATGTACCGAGAACATACCTCTCATACAAGTGAGACAAGGAATGTCTCCCTACAAAGTCTTTATAGTGATCACATTACAACCTCTTACCATTGATTTTTACTTAAAAGTTATCTGCATAATCAGGTCTTAGGTTGAAGTAAATGTTAAGTTTGTTTAATATACTCTGTGAGAACAATCATTAGTTGTGTGAGAGTCATATTATTATCACACACAGTGGTGTATCTACGGAAAATAGGTCCTATGGTACCCTTTGGAATTCTACCCTGTTAAACATCTGACAGCCATTTTTTTCGATGACTTTATCATAAAATCAGCTCAAAAATACAAGTTAATTTCGTTGATTTTATATCTAAGAGTTTTTGAGATCACTGAAAATTACGGTTGCACCTTTCTTGCTTTCACTGATGCAAATCGGTCGAAGTCTTTTTTTTTTTGTCCAGTTTCTTCTCTTTCAAAAAGTCTGCCTTGACCCCTGGAGACTCAAATACGAAACTAATAGTTTTAACCTGCTGAATGATCACTCACAGTTTGAAATAGAAACTGTGATTGTTAACTCTACGTCCCTTTTTACACAGATGAATATTCCTACGGCTGGTAAATCTCAGTGACGCCCTCTTTAACTGGCGCCTTGGGCACATGTCATACCATAGATACACAACGGGTTGCATAGCACATTTTTTTAAAGTCATCTTGTACAGAAATCTAAATGTTTTAGTATTCTGCAATAGAACCCAGTGTTGGCCGAGCTATTAATATGTTTGTGTGAATCAAAGGATAGAAAAAAGATCGCATTTATTCAACATTGCCAGTGGACTGGTTTAAGGAGGTTGAAGGCATTTTCATGTTGTAGGAAGGGAAAATTAGAGAAGAAGCTGCTATGAACATTGTTCAGATAGACAAACAGACAAGAGAAGAAGAATACAATTTTTTTTTTTTTAAATAGAGAAATTAAGATTGAGTGAGAGTAATAAAATAAGATCAAAGGTGCCATGTATGAAACATGATTGTAGCAGAATCGGAGGAACGAGAGATAAAAGCCGAGCAAGAAAGAGAAGCAGAAGATATATATATATAGATAGATAGATAGATATGGAAAGTGAGGGTGGAAGATGAAATTTAAGAGAAGGGGAAAGATTGTGCAATGGAGGAAGAAAAAGCATTTACTGTTTTGTGGACTCTTCCAATCAATATTATCGGCCACCTACTGCGAACGAAAAGAAATTTGCATTAACCTCATCCACTTTATAAATGAACACAAGTTTTCCCAACTTTTATACTTTTTTCCTCTTTTCTTCTTCCCCTTGTTTGTAATGTTTATTTTCCGACGTTGCCTTTTTCTTTTTTCTTTTTGGTTCTTCTTTACTCATGTAGGTATTCTTGTTATTTATTTTAATATTTGTGAAGCATCCGAAATTGTTTTCAGCCCTGCCTCTTTTTATTATTTTTTTACTTTTATTTTATTTCCCCCTCAGTTTTATCTTTCTTTCTAAATATTTAAAAAAATCTTTACTTTTTTTTTCTTTTCCATCTCTCTTCTTTCTTTTTGTATTTTCTATATTTTTTTTAGCTTTTTTTTTATAACCCTCTTTTATCAATTTTATTTTTCTTCACTATTTTATAATTTTTTTTCTTTAAACTTTTGCGATATTCTTATTTTTTGCCTTTTTTTTAATTTACTACTCTCCCGTAAAAGGAATGAATTCCTTGCGAATGCACCTTTTAGACGTTGGAAAGGAAGACAAAAAAATGGTTGTAGGTCGAAGGAACAGAATCATATGTTAAAGATCTTTCTTTTTTTTAAAGGCATCGTCCAAGAAGAGAAATAATAATTCCTCACGCCGTCTTAGTTTAACTTTTTCATTCATTTCAGCCTTTCTGATGATCTTCTGTTCTTGTTATTCATCTTCTAAAAACAAATTTGACAAGTCAGATTTTTATTTTATTTTTCCAACTATTTTTTTTTTTTTCAGAATTTCTTCATATTTCGAATGATCTTTGTTAGTTTTTGTGTTGTTAAAAAGAAATGACGATGCTTACTTTGTGACTGACTGAAGTGGTAATTGTGCGTTTCCTATCGGTGCTAGAGATCAGTGTTCGAGTTTAGGTTACGGTATATATATATTAAAAAAAAATTATATCCAGGATTTTGAATGCGCATTTCAAGGTTGCCTCCAATTTAAAGATCGGTGCAACATAATCTTCCCATACTCACTTATTTATTGAATTATTGAATAAAAAGTAGAAATTTATTTCAATTTCTTTACCTCCTTTTTTTTGTGAGCGAGGGAAGTCGTCATAGCATAATGGTTAAAGTGCTGAACTGCGGCATCGAAGTAACTGAGTTCGAACTCCGGGTGGGCTATTACGTTTAATTTCTAATTGAACACTCTTGGGAAGTATTAAATATCCTTGTCCTTCCAGCTTTAGAGTAAATAGTATCACAGGGTTTTTTTTTTTTCTAAAAAGATGGCTTTGGTATTAAATACCCCACGAAGATTGATATGTCATTAAAACAAAGAAACCAATTCCTTTTTTTCGTTAACAGTCATTCTTTCTTTTTGTCATTTTTTTCTGCTTTTCTCAAATTTTTCCTCTTCCTGTGTTTTTCATTTTGTCTTTTCTTTTTCTAAGTTTATATTACTTTATTATAAAAAAAAAGTCATTTATGTGTGAGGATTGTAATTTTCTTTCTTTTTATTCTAATTTTGTAGATTTTATTTTCTTTACTCTACCTTTCTCTTTTTTAAAATCTTTTTTTTTTTTTTTTTTACCTTTATCTCATTCTCTTAAAAAAGATGTTTTCAATAAATAAATAAAAATAATAAAATTCAGGAGGTCTATTTTCTGTCGCTGTTCTACATCTTTTTTAACCTTTTTCTTAAGAATGTTATATATATATATATATATATATATATATATATATACACTCACACAAGTCTATTTTGAATAAAGGAAAAAAAAAAACTAACTTTCTATCTTTTCTGTGATTTTCTATCTGAGATGAAATTTTGGGAGAATTTGTAATCTTTTGTTTCCAGAAATGACTTTCAACAAAATTCCCCCCCCCCATAAACACTTTATTTTGTTAAAACATTTTCTTTTTTTTTTTTTTTCAATTAATTCTTAAATTTTTCTTTTCCTCCTTCATTGTTGATTTCATTCTCTTTTTCTTCTTATATTAATATTTTTAGATCACCTCACGTGTTATGATGATTAGCAAGCAAAATTAGAGGACTGTTGTTAATGAGTTCGAGTCTCACTGGGTGCCCCTTTACTTCTTAACTTAGAAACGTTTCTTCTTTTTCTTTTATCAGACTCACCTCTATTGTTTCTTTCCCTCTCTTTATCCATTTATTTTTTTTTTTTAAAGGCATTTTCATATTTTGCCTTTGATGTAGAATGTAGATCCGACCCTTCCGAATTTTGTCATTCTTATAACTCGATTTTCCCTTTCTCTAATTTCCTACTCCTCCTTGATTTTCCCCCTCTTTTTGATTCTCTACTTCTCCTCTTTCTCTTCCCTCTCTCTGATTCCCACTTTTCTTTCTTCTCGATTCCTCCTCAATCTAATATCCTACTTCTTTTCTCTAAATTTTTTAAAAAAATACATCTCTGTTTTTTTTTTTTTCTTTTTTTAGCTTTTATCATCTTTGTTTTTATAAATCTCCTTCCTCTTTTTTCTCCCTTCTCCATCCCAATTCTCTTTCTTTCTGTTTTTGTTTCTTTTGTTGCCATAGAGACTGACACATTCTAATGATAGTCCTCAATATACACACACCAAACTGTTGTCAAACTGACATGCGCCGTTATTGATTTATCACAAATCATTACGGACATGACTGAAGCACTTGCAGAAATCTCATGATATCTCGTTTCCCTCTTTCATAGCTTCTCACTTTTCTTTTCTTTGCTTTGCTTTTTTTGCCTTTCTTTTTTTTGGGGGGGGGGGAACAAATCGAGATTTAAGTGATGTTTCTCCTTTCAGGAAATATATGCATTGTGACAGTAATGAGCATTTCTTGAGAAATTATTTCTTTAATTAATATCTTGCTCACATTCTGCTTACCAACAAAGAGAATGTTATTCTATTTACTGCTTGACTAAAGAACCAAACAAACACTTCGTCTTTTGTCTAGAGGTTAACCGAAATGATTTTTCTATTGTAAACCATTTGTTTTATAATTCAGCCTTATTGATTTTCTTGTTCTTTCGTAGGTCCAAATATATATATATATATATATATATATATACACACATAGCCTTCTTGGCCAAACAATCTAATCTGTCCATCACACATTGAGGAATCTTTCTTAGTAATTATTATGCACATTCATTCAATATTTTTTCTTTTTTTTTTATACGAAGCAATCAAGACTCTCACATATATTTTATACGTAAGTAATAAATCTTAGTTTAAATACGTGTACGCGCATCCGTGTGTGTTTATCAACATGGATAATGTCTGAATATTCCAAAGAGGAACTGATTTGTAATCTTTGATAACATTTTTTACAATTTTTTGTAATCAGTATTCAAATTTTCTTTCTTATTTTTGATCACTGATTGAAAAAAAATTACAAAACAACCCCAAAAAACCCCCCAAAACAAAACAGGATGAACTCTCTCTCTCAAACACGCATACACGTATGTATGCGCGTCTCTCTCTCTCTCTATCTCTCTCTCTCTCTCTCTCTATATATATATATATATATATATATATATATATTTGTGTGTGTGAAGTTGGCCAGCAGTCTTCATTTAAACATGTTTGATTAAATAATAAAGACACATGAAGGCTCCGAAAGTTCTCCAAACAATTTTGGTAAATTCGTCAACCAATTCCAACCTAAAATCAAAGGACTTGTCAGGAAACTTGAAAGGCTCCTCATAAAGTCATATTGACAAAATGTGTCTTTATTATTTAATCAAACATACTTATATGCACATATTTGTATATATATGTCAATATGTACATTCACGTGTATAGTTTTGTGTATATGTCTTAATATATATATATATATATATATATATGTGTGTGTGTGTGTGTGTGTATATGTATATAGATATATATTTTTATCCGTATATGAATGTATATATGTATATAAATATCTGCGTATGTATGTATACATGTGTGTGTTTGTGTGTACACACTACCAGTCAAAAGTATTTAGCCAGCCTTAGAATTTTTCTCATCGTAAAAGTCTTATTTTTAGTGATACAAGCTATGCACCATAATGTTTTTATTTATTATACAACATACAAGTCTTCCTGAGCTACATAAAATATAAATTACCCCCCGCCCAAAAAAAAGGTTCTTAATCTTTTGATACCTCAACATGTCTTTCTTTGCCCTCAATCACTGCTTCACAGATTTTTGACATTCTTTCCACCAAAGACTGGAGGTAGACTGAAGATTGTTCTGCCCAGCTTTCCTGCAAGATCTACACTTGTTGGTTGTTTAGCTCTGACTTTTTGATTAAGTTTATCCCACACCAGTTCTATGGGATTTAAGTCTGCTGATTGTGCTTGCCAAGACATCAGTTGAAGGACATGCTGTTTCTCTTTGCTTTTAATGTGCCTCTGGCAGAATCTATTTGTATGTTTTGGGTCATTATCTTGGATGAGTAGAAATCCTTGACCCACAAGCTGAGTTCTAGATGGGATTGTGTGATGCTCTAGTATGGTGTGAAATATGGTTTGATTCAATTTGCCCTTTACCTGGTCAAATCCTTGACTTTGGTATTGGCAAAAGGCCCGACACCATAACAGAGCCTCTTTCATGCTTTATCGTTGGTGTGATACAAAGGGTTTCAGATTTTCCCCCCAACTCTTTGACAAACTTAGACCTTACTGAAAGATTTTGAACCTAGATTTGTCAGTTGAAAGGACTTAATTCAGCTGGTCTTCATGAATATTTTTTTGTTTCCTCAACAGTAGTTTCTTGACAGCAATTCTGTGTGCATGTATATTTTCATATATTCGTACATATGTAATTTTGTATATACATGTATATGTATGTTTCTGTGCTATATATACATGTATATGTCTACATATATGTCTACTGTATGTTTGTTTATATATATATATATATATATACTGTCTGAATATATATTTTCTCTCTCTCTCAATATACATATATATATATAATGCTTCTAGATATATATATATGTGTGTATTAGCCACCTCTCCACATGTGTATGACATATATATATGGATTCATATGTATGTATATATTTGATATATATGTCTACATATATATATATATGTATTATGTAAACAAAAATTACTTAAATGCATGAATATTTTTTGTTAAAGTGACGTTTAATATTAAGGCTTTACTTAGAATAAACCAATTACCTGAGACGACAGTGTCTGCTGCCAAACATAATGTAGACATTATATGCATACAAGAACATAGATAAGACCATAATGAAGTAAAAATAAAATAGCCCAATACAGGTTTAGGATGGACATTTGTCTTGCTGTTTACCTACAAAACATCATCAGTGCCATTTTAGAAGGTGTAGGAATGCTTTGCTGTTTTTGTGTGTTAAGACTGCAAAAATAGCATTGACAGAATTTAACTGAGAATGATATGTGCTTCATTTAATGGCAACCTCAGTTGTCTCCTGCTCCAATGCCATTGATGAAACGGACATCATCACCTTCTACAATGAACTATCTTCTCTTGTCTGACACATTCCCTAACACAAGGTTATGATCATCAGGGGAGACGTGAATGCTCATATAGACAAAGACAACATTTCTGCTGACACAAATCATCTGAGAGACATAGGGAGTATCCAGCAGATTTTTCACTTGTGAAGAAGCTACCTTGAACTTTGAGACTTACTCTTCTTTTGAAGGAGTATCATCTGATCATAGAATCATTTTGGCAATGATTGTCCTGAGTTGATGCAAAAATAAGACACAAACAGCTAAAGCTTTACAATATGACTGATCCTCACTCACAAATGGTGATAATAGAAATCATTATTCAGTAATTGTAAAAAAACAAGTTTGATACTCTTCAGGAGAGATTTGAAACAAATACTCTGAATGAAGAATATTAAAACTTTCTTACCACCCATAATGAAGCAGCCGTAGAATGTATTCCAACTAAACTATGAACCAAATGTAGAGTTCCATGAGAGTCAATAGTAGTTAGGGAAGAATGAGATAACATGAAAATAACATCTTTACTTAATAAAAGAAATCCAATAAATGCCAATTCCCAGATAATTGAGAAAGCCCAGAGAGAACTAACATATACAAATGAGAATACATTCAAGGTCAAATATTAAAATCAGGAGAAGATAGACAATCGCAATTAGCATAGCAGACTGTAAATGAAGTGAGTGGAAGGATTAGCACCTCAAAAGGAAAACTAAAAGCTACAGGCTAAGAACATTTCAAGAATCTGCTTGGAAACTCCCCTAAAGTCACTGATAAACCTATCAAAAAATTATTAATGGCCTCTTAGATATCAAACTATGACATTTTATGGATTGAGGGAGAATAACTGGATTTATACCTATCTCCATTGTATTCATGCTCTTTGAAATGCTGTTAGCTTCATCCAGGATTTGACCTCTGGTTACCACATTCATTTTCATCAGAAGTAGATATTACATCATAAGCAATTCCAAAATGAAATTTGGAAATAATTTTTGGAGAGTTCTCTAATGAGTCAAAAATGATCTCTTTCGTTTTAAATCTCTCTCCATGTGTTGATGTTCAACATGAAATAATCATTTATGTAACGTAAGTAAAGTTATCTCCCTTTAGTCGAGGGTGACCAGAAGGCTGCCTTTTCAATAGCTTCTACACTGAGGTGTAGGGGAGAATGCTACTCTTTTCCCTGGATTACTCCACTACCCTTGATATGTACCTTATATTACTGTGTGTTAAGCGAGGAGGTATCAAGTACCATTTAAAAGTTTTTAGTATGACGCGACCTGGGATTGAACACAGGTCTCCGGACCATTGGCAAACACTCTACCCACTAGCCAATGAGCCGGTTCATGATTTTTGATAATAATTGATTCTTTCAGAATATTCTACTTTATAATTTGTTTTCTCAATTAAATGTTTTTCTAAAATATACTCTTTGTGCCAGTCATAACTCAATGTCATTTCAAAATTAAAGATTGAAGTTTATATTGAATATTTTGCAAGTTATCTTTATCAAAAGATTTTATCACTCGGTGGCCTTGAAAAGAGGCTACAGCAATGAAGTGAAAGAAGAACATGATTAAAACCGAGAAATGTTACTTTGTATATATTATATTAGGTGTATAAACTGAGACTTGTTCATTTATATATTTTCTATATATAGTGAATACTTAAAGTTCTCGTTTATTGACAGAATTATGTCAACATTAATGAACTGTTTTCATTAACCCTTTTGTGGGCAGATCATTTTTTTTAATCTTTCCCGAGTGGGTGAATTATTTTCAGAAAATTTACTAAATTGACACTATGTTCAAACAAGTCAATTAATCATATATAAATTTTTTTTAAAAATGCTAATTAGATCAGCAATTGCATCATAGTACAATAGAATGAAAACAATAAAGCAATCACTTTTAATTATGAGATTTTTGTAAAACAACCTTTCCACAATCCTACACATCAATGTTTCTATACATTAACATTGAATTAGTTAACAAGGATTACATAGAATAATGCCTTACATTGAGCTACTGCAAAAACAAAAATGTCACCCTGTCTGTGTACTGTTAATCACTGAAATGTCACACTCCCTGCCATAGATTTTCTATGACCAAATTTTCTTGATAAACCATTTCACTTAGCATGAGACACTTTTTTTTTTTTAAGTTTTTGATTTAGTTTCAAGAAAGTGACCCCATTTGAAAAAAAGATTTTCTCATCTCTCAAACACTCCGTGTAAAAAGAAAAAAAGAAAAGAAAAAGAAATGTGAGACGACAACAAGACATAAAATTGTTGTTTTTTTTTTATCAGATATACAACAATGGCCATCCATGCTTATCTTCTCCCTGAGAAGTTGGTTCCTCCCTGTCAGTTCTTTAGGCAATAATCCCCAACTAGATTTTTCAAATTTTTTTTAATTATGGTTTCTGTTTCCTTCTCTGTGTATTCTCTGAACTGGAAACACCTCTTCGTGCCTAGAACACTTCCTTGCAGGAAGACGTCAAAACAATCTTCACATTTGTTTGCACTTTCTTCCTTATTACCAAAAGTGCACCACAAACACAAATGCGTACAAGTTGTGTTCCAAATTTTTCAGTCAGTTTCTCAGACCGAAGTTAACATTGTCTGCTTCTTTTTCTTTTATGATTCTTTTCACTCTCTGTGATAGATTTTCAACAAAAATGTTTATAGAATCGTTATGTGGACCCAAATTGATGCCTTTAGGCCTGGGCTGGATTTTCACTCAGCTATAAAAGATTTGAGGGTCTTCTCAGGAAAAAAAGATTTAGTAAAAAAACTGTATAAATGTGTGTGTATATATATATATATATATATATATATATATATACATACACATTTATACAGTTTTTTTTACCGAATTTTATATATATATATTGAAGGAAGAAACTCACCAAAAAGTGAGCAGATAGAAAATGCTCCTTTAGCCATTCTCATTTCCACCGAGCAGTTTAACTCCATGCTTGTTTTGGGATCACCAGGAGAGAATGTGCACTGTTTCGGGGCCTTCCTCTCTACAGTTTTATTTGCACAACGGTTCCCCTCATTGACATTAATGAACATTAATGGGTATGTCCCATTCCTCATACTGTTATATATCCTACCTATGAACATTAATGGGTATGTCCCATTCCTCATACTGTTATATATCCTACCTATGAACATTAATGGGTATGTCCCATTCCTCATACTGTTATATACCCTACCTATGAACATTAATGGGTATGTCCCATTCCTCATACTGTTATATACCCTACCTTTGAACATTAATGGGTATGTCCCATTCCTCATACTGTTATATACCCTACCTATGAGCATTAATGGGTATGTCTCATTCCTCATACTGTTATATACCCTACCTATGAAGAAGAAAGAAGTTACATACCAAGTAAGAGAAACTCACCAAAAAGTGAGTGGATAGAAAATGCTCCTTTAGCCATTCTCATTTCCACCGAGCAGTTTAACTCCATGCTTGTTTTGGGGTCATCAGGAGAGAATGTACACCGTTTCGGGACCTTCCTCTCTACGGTTTTATTTGCTAATCACCACCCCCTCACTGACATGAGGCCCCATTATAGCATCCTATCAAATTAAAATCTAATGGTGAAATGTAAATTTTCAAATCTCCTCGCGTAATTAGAATGTTGTTGCACATTCGCAAGTAGATGATATACTATGACGTGTTTATTTTGAAATGTTCCATGGGATGTTTCTTTTATTCCATATCCACATTGAACAATTTTCTGTTAATTCTGTAAGACATTTCATGCTTTTGCTTCTATTACGCCAATTGATTCCAAGTTATCACAGAAATTGGTACAAGGTGCCTGCTTCTATATATATATATATATATATATATATATATATATATATATATATATGTATTTTAAGAAAAAACAAAACTGGTCACATTAGGATTATAAATTTATTTCCATCCCTTTCTGTGTTTTTGATATAAATCAAAAACACAAAAAAAAATTAACAGGACTTCTTCAGATCTTATGGATAAAATAATTCAGAATAGACACAGGAAAGAAGGGTGGGAGGGAATAGAAGAGGGGTGAAGAGTTTTCTCCTCATTTACCAGGAAAATTTAAATGTTCACTGTTGAACGTTTTTTTTGTCCTGATGGAATTACTCCCAACTCTGGTTTAACTGGACCGAATAATACTATATATATATATATATATATATATATATATATATAGTTTGAAAGTTTTTTTGAATATAAAACCAAGTTTTAAATCTTTTTTTTTTAAATTGCTCAACACCATCCAGCAGAGCTGGATGAAGCCTAAAATAAAGAAGATTCACTTACCCCACCCCATCTTGCCTGCCATATGACTATCAGTTTCATGCAATCTTGTTGAGGAGAAAAAATTTCAGTTCTCAGATATAGTCAAAAAGATTGCATGAAATTGATAGTAATGTAGTAGTCAATATGTGGGGTCGGGGGTAAGTATACCTCTTTTGTTTTAGGTTTTATCAAGTTTTGCTGGTTGGTGTTTAGCTCTTTTTTGATTTTTTTTTTTTTGATGTGACATACTATCAGTTTTCTCTGATTTTATATTGGTTTCTTTGTTTAATGGCATATCAACTTTTGGGGGCTATTTAATACCAAGGCTGTCCATGTAGAAAAACAGGAATACATTTTTATAAAAAGCTGTTTTTTTTGTCAACTTTTTTGATAAAATTACTTTTGGGATTAGACACTATGTCTTTTAAAATCGGGAAAAACAAATTTGATTGAAGTCTGCTGAAAGTTGGACAGGTGATGTGGAAAGTGACTTCCTTGTCTATCATTGACTTGGACTGTGTGCTGTCAAGGTAGACAAACTTTTCAACAGCAGCTGTTTTCTGGCTTTGTGCTATAATAATCAGTTCAATGATTTGGATTCAGAGTTTTCCTTCTCCTAAATTGGTTTCTATACCAAGACTAAAGAACCTAGTCTAACTATGGTAGGAGCCCAAATGTTTTTTTAGCATTTCTAGCCCAGTCAGCTGGGGCTTTAAAATACACCAACTGCTTCTTTGCGGGGTGGTAAGATCCTCCCACCCTCTCCAAATGAGTGTTCTGGATATGAGACTGAACCATCTGATGGTGAAACTCCAGCCTTGGATATTTGGGGAATGTGGAGTACCCCTTCACTGCAATTGCTCCCAGGTTCATGCTGATCCCATTGATCCCAGGTTCATATCAGTAGCACCTGATAGGGTTCTATCTATGGATCAAATAGAACAAACTGTGTGCAAACAAATGAATGATGTTAAATTGTGACTGTTACACTTCAATACTTTAAACCATTTAACTGTGTGCAAAAAAAAAAAAAGAGCTCAGGTTTGTTTAAGAATGTTATCTACAAAATGTGTTTACAAATCATATGTATATTTAATATATATGTATAAAGAGAATTTGTCATTAAATAACCTACAATGGTTGATATGCCATAAAACCCAACCCTACCAAACCAACTTAGCATTCCATTTTTATTGGTAGCATTGTGGGAGCAGTTATTATTTATTGGTAAGAGATGATCATGAATGGTATTCTCTGTGACTTTTTGTCTTAGACTGAAGTCTGTGTGGGTTGAAGAATCAGCTATGTTTGTGGAGGTTGAAGCCAGCACTTACAATGTTGTCGCGGAAAATATCTAAAATTGAAAGAAAGAGAATAGTAATCAAAATTAATAATAATAATAAAAATGCTTCATCTCAAGAATAAAATGTTCAAAGTTTAATCTTAAAATGTCAATCACCAAATCATAATTAGAGAATTCTAGTTTTAGTTTGATTGCAGTACTTGATAGAGATAATAAGCTTTTTTATGGCTTGAATAAGAATCTTCAAATCACTTTGGAACTGATTCTGCATAATTGTGTATAAGATTTTTCAGGTGTGCGTATTATACACAAGAACTAGATATTAAGTTTTATTTTCACTTTCATACGTAGCCATATTCAGGATTGCATGACCAAAATTAAGTTATATCTATTGTCCAAATGAACTTATGTGTAACAAACATTTCTGTTTTATACTGTTACTGAGAAATTTATTTTGGTAGAAAGTTTGTTACATCTTTTGTCCTTGGCTTTGCCCTTAATACTGTATAAGCTTTTTGTTTTGAAACATTATATAAATTATATCAATTCTTTTTTTTTAAGTTGATAGAAATCAGATTTGAAATTGATCAAGTGTTCAATTTTGTAACAATTTAGCTGCTACACATTCCCAAAAGTCAATGTGTACAAAACATAGGGAGATTTTTTCCTAGAATTTTGTTTCTAAAAGTTAGGGTTGCATATCATCCATAACTAATTACTGTATAAGAGATTATATTAAACAAAATCATTTACAAATATCTTGAGTTTGAAAAAAAAATTATCATCCTATTTCTCTTCTCAGTTTTGTATATTTTTATCATGATTTCATTTTTTCTGCTTATTTCTTTTCTTATTCCTTTTTATTCTTTTTTCCTTATTTCTTTTATTCTTTCTTTTCTTATTCCTTTTTATTCTTTTTCCCTTATTTCTTTTATTCTTTCTTTTCTTATTCCTTTTTATTCTTTTTTCCTTATTTCTTTTATTCTTTCTTTTCTTATTCCTTTTTATTCTTTTTTCCTTATTTCTTTTATTCTTTCTTTGATTTTTTAAAAATTCTTTCTTGCAACTTAGTAATAATAATAAACTCTATGATCTCATTCACTAGACAAATCTATTTGAATACATTTTTAATTTCACCTATTTTATTCATTTTAATTTTCACTGGTATCATGTTTAAAATACTAAATTCCACCAAGCGGTGAGGCTCAAGTCTTCGAGTTTAGGGAAGAGTGGAATACCCCTTCATTACCATTACTCCCAGGTCCACTTAAAACCTGGAGTGATAGTACATGTTTGGGTCCTATTTATGGGTCAAATAGACATGTTTGAAAATTATTAGTATTGGATAGGAATGTGTATGGATAAATGTATTTGCAAACAAAATATTATCATTAAAACTCCTGGCGAGTTTTTCACACCAACGTTAGCTGATGGTCTTTCATTGGAGTTTGAGTGACAGCAAGTTTCCTTAAGTCTCCAGGACTCTTCTCAGTATTCTGACTGATCTCAACAATACCGTAATATTGATGATCTTGATTCTTTCTCAGATTTTCAACTCTTCCAGCCCCATTTCGAAGCCTTTGGGGACTGTTTCAAGTGCACCAGTTTCGCTTGGTATCACTGTCACCCCGATATTGTAATTATTAAATAGGAATTGTTACTAATATATATATATATATATATATATATATCAACCATTTCATTTTTATTTCAATACAAATGTCAGCTAAGCACTATTAAGACTTTATTTCTGGAGATACTTCAGGGTTAAATTTCATAACTTTGATGATATAGCCTGTAATATTATTGAATTGTTCCAGTCTTACCTTATGTTTAAATCCATTATAGTTTTTATTTAGAGTTTTTGAGATTGTTCCCTGTACTCCAATTATGGTCATTTTTATATTCCAGAGTTTTAAAAGCTCCAAAGTCAAATGCTGATAAATTTTTTTTCTTTTCTATGGTCTTTTGCCACACAGACAGTCTAAATAGCTTTTCTTTTGTTAATAACAATTAAGTTGTATCATTTGACTTCTGTCAGACAATTAGTTTGCATAATGAAATGCTCTGGTAGTTTTCAAGCATTTCGCCTTGGAGTTCTGCTTTTTTACAATATTTCATTTTCTTTCTTGTATTATTTTTTTTTATCAGATTTTAGAATAAGTTTCAAAAAGAGATAATCACAAGCTTGGAATTTATTTGTTGGCAATTATTTGTGAATTCACTTCTCACTGAGTTCACTTCATTCATTTTGGCTTGCGTCAAACTAATCTTTTGAGATCCTCTTTGTATTGGTTAGTAATCCAGTTTCAAAGAAAACATACCAATAAGTAGTAAGTTCAATCCTCTCTAAGAACCTTATATACTTTGAGCTTTGGAACAAAGCTAAGTTATCTTTATGCAGCAAAATGGTTAGTATGCATGACTAGTAGACCATTATTAGTCACCTCAATTCTTACTGGTGTTCTTGGTATAATATTAAGCTGCATTTGGTGGTTCGTCTCTAAATCTCATGTTCTGGGGCAAGTTGAATACTCTTTTATTGCCATTATTCTCATGTTTACTCTGACCCAGAGTGGTAATACCCCTTAGGATCTCATCAATGGGTCAAATAGATTTGTTTGAAAATTATTTGTATTGGATTAAAATTTTTGAAACCATACCATTGTGTACAAACAAATTATTGTTATTAAGTAGCAATAATTACTTGAAACTTTAGGATTTTTTATACATTATTTTTATTATGTAGAAATACTTGATACCATATCATTGTGTGTAAACAATCTATTATTATAGACAAAGGGAAAAAAAAGTGAAATTTAAAAAAGAAATGATTGCCATGGATTGATGAAAATTTTAATAGTTATGATCCTATTCAAACATTTTTCAATTAATCTGATTTTGATATTAAAATAACCCATTGTAAATAAGAACCTGATTAAAAAGTTTGAATTATCATATGTAAAGTCAGTCACTTACAACTGCTACGACTTGAGACAAGACAAAATCGGTTTCCAAAGACTTCTTTACTTCATAACATTTGGTCATTTAAAAAAATGACTATGCTAAAAATGAATCAAGATGAAAAAAGTCACAGGAAAAACCTGAATCTTAACCCAAAAGTGTTTATTGGGTAAAGCCCTTACATTTCACTTGAATTAAAAGTATTTCTCTACAAAACTTACCTTTGACCTTAACTGGCTACCATAAATTAATTGTTTCTTTTTCCTAGCCAAATTTAAGACATTTTTCACCAATCTTGGCTAAAAGCAGGTTATGAGGTCCCATGAATAACCAAAGAATATTTTGTTGTCGTTTTTATTTGAGTTATTGGTTGATAGGTAAACAAAAAGACGTTTGGTGAATTATTGCAAGATTTGTATCCATCCATCCATCTAAAAAAAAAACAAATTTACATCTTATTTCTATGGAGATTATATTTCTGTTTATCTGTAACTGTTACTATGTCACTATCAATGTCACAATTCTCTAAATTATATATGTTACATTCTCTATGATTTGATTTTAATCTATATCTTAATTATTTATAAAATTGTGTTATATTACTAATATTATTGACCTTATTTACATGCTTATAACATACAGTTATATGTATACATACATACATACATATATATATATATATATATATATATACAACCAAATAGTGGTTTACAATGTGAATGGGAAGACTAAATTGTATATTGATCTTAAAAATTGGATTTCGATAAATGTTTTTGCTGTCATTGATTTGAAGTTGTTACGTTTTATTTTAATGAATATGAGCAAAAATGCTGTTGATAAATTTTAAAAGAAATCCATTGACTTTATTCTTTACTCTTTAATTTAGACAAATAGTTAGTAATAAAAAACCCAAGTAATGGAAAAAGTTAGCATCCAAGCTCTTCTGTTCTTTGATTATACCCGCTCTGTTTTAAATCTTTTCATATGCATTCTTACTTTATTTTGTCAGTCTTTCTAAATTTATATTATATTTTATTATGTTAAAACTTATATACTTCCACTAAGAGAGTACCATATTTTTGCTAGTAAATAATAATGTTCCAATATCTATTAGAATTACTGTTATTTGATTTTTTACAATTTGTTATCATTATCAAACATTGTTTTTATACTTTTAACACATACAATTATATCAGAATTATTCTAAAATCTACAAATTAATATTTTTTCAGGATTCGCAATCTGGATTACCCCTGTCATGTGCAGATACCTTATACTGTGATAGCCCTGAAAAATTTGTCACTGAACAAATAGTAAGTACTTTTTTATTTTTTAAGATTTTTTTTCTTACAAAAAAAAAAAAAGAAGCTCACTCCGAGCTGAGTTAACAACAACTTCATCATTACAATCAACTTTAAACTAAGCTCTTAAAACTGATTTCATATTTTTTGTTGATTGGAAATATTCAAAAATTTTTTTAAAATGAGAAAGTTCATTTAGTACTCAGATAAGTTACTTTTTATCATTTACAGGTGTTTTTTTTTTTTCTACAATCATCATGTGTATATTTTTCAAAGACTTTTGGGTGAAGATTGAGTTTTTTCTGGTGTTTTTTTTTCTCCTGGATTTGCTTTTAAGTATAATTGTTTTTTTTAAATGACCAAACTTTTTAAGTCTTTAAAGTAGGAATGAATTTCAATGCAGATATATTTCTAAACTGGACACTTGTTTCATGCCTGCCAGTTCAGCTAAACTGACGCTTCATCTTTTTGTTTAAACATATACAATAAACATCTTGTGATTTTTTCATTTCGAGAAACCAAAGTTGGAGTCATTTTTCCCTATGATTTTTCCTGTAGTGATTTGAAATTCTACAGATTTTAAGTTTTCTACATTTCAAATAATAAGCAAGTTAAATATTTTTCATACAAATTTTTTTCTTCATTCAGCAAAAGTATGAATGAGGATATATAAGAAATAACATCGATCTAATCAATTCTCAAGGTAAATATATTAATAATTGGTAAGAATTTGTTTGTCCTCCATCAATGGCTAAGGACAATCAAATTTGATATACATACTTATTAGGCCCAGGGCAAGGGTTTTGATGTAAAAAATGAATTTTCCCTCATGTGGAATTGGAGCTGTTATCAAGCTCAAGAGTCCCTCATTAACAATCACCAGGAAGCTATGTTGCTGCAAAAATTCATACAGAATTGAAATTTCTAATCATCAAAAGAGAAAAAAATGAATGAATTGTCTTAGTAAATTCATATTTAATTGAATAGGAATAATTAGTCATTATTCAAGCTGGAGATATAAAATCATTAGAAAGCATTATTGCTTAGTCAAGAAAAAAATGTTTAAACCCATAAATCTCTGCATATTAGATAAAGAAAATGGTTTTCTATAAAACTTAAAATTTTTCAAAGAAAAATATCACTTTTATAAGATCAAATAAAAAATATAATTGATAAATTTCAATTCTGTTATGGAGATTAATCTTTTATTATAACTTTGTAAGTCTTCAGTGGAAACATTTCATTTTTTAACAATGATTGAAAAAAAGCTTTGATTTGCTGTAATCCAAGTCTTGATCTCTTATCCTCTATAAACAGGTTTTGCTGCAGCTAGTGGTACTAGTAATGATATCAGTTGCCTTTTGTTCTTTTTTATCAGACGTGGCCACCTATGACAGTTGTAAGCCTCCCCCAGAAAGGTGAACTACAGCTGAACGTTTTTGTTGTTGTTGTAATACTCTATCAATTCTTATAAAACTTGAACAACGAATTCAGATTTTTCTAGTTTTATAAAAAGTGGTTGTTTGTTGCCACAATAAAAATGTTCTGCTAAAACTTTTCTTTCTGGATAAGGCTTAGAACCTTTTTGAATTATCCTTGTATACTGGCTGGTGCCTGTTAGATATACTTCTTAATCTTGTCAGGATGACTCTGTAAATAAAATCATAAATATTTCTTAATTGTTTTGAGAACTATGAAAAAAAATTTTTTTATTAATATAAAGAACATCATGATTGCTTTTATCTTTGACAATCCATATAATAAAGATAAGATATCAATCCCAGAATTAAGTGATAATCTGTTCTTCAACCAAAAAGAAATTGGCTAAGAAACATTGTCATTAGTTAAAAAAAAAACAAACCCAAAAATATTGATAAGATACTGATATCAGTGTTCTTTGAAAGTTCTGGAAAGTTAAAAAATTAATAGCATTTCTTTTAGAGAAATATTCGACATTTTAAAAGTCAGTGTGAACTCTCTGCTGTATTTTCCTTCTTCATCTCAGGTGAATGTAAAAGTACAGAAAAAAGAAAAGAAACTATCTGACTTTTACTCTGGTTCTTAAATAAACAACTAAATTACTTTTGTTATTGTTTCTGATATTCAATATAAATTGAATAAATCCAGAAGACTAAATTCCTTTGCAAAAACAAAGAGGAAAAATATTTTCTTGGATTCATCGTGCCAAGTGTTTGATGCCATTCAATATGATTTTCATTTTTTTTATTTTCTTTTGTAATGTTGTTAATCAGTTTTTATATTTGACCATGCTGATTTTATATTACTTGTATTTTTTTTTTTTTTTTTTTTGCTTTCTTTTCTTTCTGAAGAATGAAAATAAATTATTTCTTTGACTCTTGTTCTTCTATAAAAATGATTACCGAATTTGATAGAATATCCTTGTTCCATCTTAGAGCTAACCATTTTGCAGGCAGAATGACATTTTTCTCATTTTATCTGCTTGCAAAAGCATTACTCATAGACATAATGAATTTTATTAAGTTTAAAAAAAAATTATCTGCTAAAATACTTTTTTTTTCATATCGCATTAGTTCATTAAAAGATCTGTGATAGCTTTGACTGATCTGTCAAAAAATAGTTTCTTTTTTATCACTCTTATACTCAGTACTACATTATCCTTTTCATAATAAACATATATAAACAACTTTGTCATTAAATAATCAAGAAGGGTTGATTTGTCATTAAACACCAACCAACCAACCAACCATTAACCCTTTTGCGAGCATAGTGACATTTTTTTTGTCAATGGTACACAAGCAGAGTGAAAATTTTCTATTTTCATTGTAGTTCAATGTAAGGCATTTTCCTATTGACTACAATTCACTGGTAATGAATAGAAAAATTACAAGGAGGTCTCATTGTAGTATAGGATTGTGAAAAGTTTGTTATTCAAAATATTGTAAATATATTGAATTTATTAAGTTTAGTAAAAATATATTTTTTTAATCTGATAAAATTTTTCTATTTGACTTTTTTTTCATTTCACATTAGCTCATTAAAAGGTCTGTTCTCGTCCTGACTGACCAGTCAAAGAAGATTGTTTTTTTTTTATCACTCTCATGCTATTTACTACATTCAGGCCGATTAAACAGGGATTATATTTAACTATTGTACATTGGAAAAGTCATCTATTAGAAGTATAAAAGAATGATAGAGATGAAAAAAAAAGGGGGGGGGGCGAGAGAAACAGGTGGGGTTGCATAATGTTTTTGTTAGACTCAATAGGAAGAGAAGGTGATCAAAGCCTGTGTCCTGATCAGATAAACATGTTTTGGTCATCCAGCTATTAAGTGACCATCATATTAGAATGAATAACACCTGCTGTTCATGCAGCAAGAAATAGCTACACAGGATATTGTCCCCTGTAAGAGGTTTTGTTTTTCTGTTTTTTTTATTACCATTTATTTCCTTCATTTGTTCTTCCTTTTTAACGCTTTCATCTTTCATTTACTGACATTCCCCCCCCCTCTCTCTCTCTCTCTCACCTTCATCTTGCATCTTTATTTTTTTCACTCTCTTTTTCTTCATCTCTTGATTGCTTTGTATTTCTTCTTTTCTCTTTATCTTTCTTCTCTTTTGTCTGATTTCAATCAACTTCATAATGAACAAACTACTGTCAATATGAATCCTTTGCAAAATTTATACTGAGCAGATATTTTCATTGATCCTTATACACTGATGTACGAAGACTAGTGACTTCTTTTTCTTCATTGTTGTAATCACATTTCAGCTATTATATTCTTTGGCCTTCTTCAGGTATTTGTTTTTGCCAACTCTGATTAACAAACTCCTGAAATGCTGGAATCATAATGATTAAGATGAAGATACTAGTTCAAATAAGTTAATGCATAAACTTAGAATAATTAATCAAATTATTTGGGGGGGGGACATCTTTCTGTCATAGTATAACTCAATGACGTTTAGAACAATGTCTCTCAAATTTTCTCTAGTTACTGGAACATATTTTTAGTGTCTTTATCTTTAAAAATTTCCAAGCCATAAAAGGATTTGACAAGGATCATTGTTTGCAGTTCCCATTTAGGGGTCAAATGGAACTGTTCAATCATTTACTAGGGATTATTATTTTTTTTTTTTTACTCATTGAGAGTTTTTCACATCAGTTTTAGCTGATGGTTTTTCACTGGAGTTTGAGTGTCAGCTAGTCTCCTCAAGTCGTCTCAGGATTCTGGCCAATCTCAAAAATGTAGTAGTTTGGATGGTCTTCACTTGTCCTCTTGTTTCCAAGTCCTACAGTCCTTGTACTAATCCTTTGGTGATTGTACCAAGACCACCAATTACAATTAGTATAATCATCACTTTCATGTTCCACAGCTTTTTCAATTCTCTAACAAGATCGATGTACTCATCACTCTTTTTGCGCTCTTTCAATTTCATTCTGTAGTCCGCCTGGACAGCAAAGTCCACAATTCTGCAAGATCTCTTTTTTTGTTGATTATTATAAGGTCTGGTTGTCTGGCCAAGATTTGGTGATCCGTTTATATCTCAAAATCCCAGAGGAGTTTGTGCGTCTCATTCTCTAGGACTGATTCTGGGTTGTGCATATACCATTTATTCGTATGGTTAAACTTTAACTTCTTGCACAATTCCCAATGGATCACCATGACCACCTAGTCATGCCTATTCTTAAATTCTTTCTGTGCTAATTTGCTGCATTCATTTAAGAGATTGATCATTTCATCTCTTTCACCACATAACCTACATGTGCTGTTTTGTTGTGTCTTATCTATTCTTGCTTTGATATGGTTAGTCCTTATGGCGTTTTTTTTTTTTTTTTTTTTTTTTTTGCTGCTGTTAGAAAAGATTCAGTTTCTCTTTTAAAGTTTCCTTTTCTTAGCCACGTCTATGTTTTCTCAAGTGAGATGTTGCTTGTTAGTTGCTTAAAACATCCATAGAGTTGTTTTTCTTCTCACTTTTGTTTTCTGGTTATTGTCGTTCTGCTTGTCCTTGTGTCATTAGTATTGTTTCTGGTGGATGTAATTCGTCTTTAATTGTGTGCAAACAAATGATTAAGATTGAATAGAATTGTTAATGCTAAAAACCAATGCAGAAAAACATGTTTGAAAACAAATGATTAATATTAAATAGAATTATTAGTGTTGGATAACAATACTTGAAACCATTTAAATGTATGCAAGTAAATTACCTCTGGCTTGTTATAAATGTTACCTAAAAACTATTTGCTTACAAATCAAATATATATATATATGTATTAAACAGGATCTAACATTAAATAACCTACAAGGGTTGCTGTGCCATAAAAGACAACCAAACCAAGCAATTTACAATACAAAAAATAGTGCTAAACTGTACCCTTACTTTGTGTCTATATACATTTCTGAAAAACGTGGGTACAAGAGTTCATGTTGGTAATGATTTTCAAATAATCCATCATTCAGTGCTGATATAATTCAAATCCCTGATCTTTTATACCCCCACCATATATATATATATAGAGAGAGAGAGAGAGAGAGAGAGAAATATATATATTTTTTATAGATAAATAGATGACTCAAGGTTGTAAGATCAGCAAAATGATATCCGATATATATATTTACCCAACCCCTCTGCACAAGAATGATATGACACAAGGTCAGTTTTTTTTATGGAGTTTAACTGGTTGGAATTCAGAGTTTTCCTTCTTTTAGACTGGTCACCACACCAAGGCCAAAGAGCCCAGTCTGGCCAACTCTTTACTCATAGCTGGAGGAAGAATAATGCCTTTTTTAAGGGTGTTAGTGCTATGTGTAATGTAGTCTTGTCTAGGATTTGAACTTGTGGTGCTATGTCCATTTCTTCTGAGATAACCATTACACTATGAGCACCTCTATAAAATCATGTGAGATATATGTCTATAATAAAGAAGTTTCTAGAATCAGACATCCACTACTTTCTGATAGCCTCGTGAAGAAGATGCAATCACTGTGCAAAACTTTGAGTGAAAAAAAATTTATCAAATGAATAAAGAAAAATAAATTTTTCTACAAAACATAATTCTATTCAATGATTCCAAAACATTATTCTCAATTTGAAGTGTGGTGCCAAAAATAATCTATTTCTGGCTCTAGGTATTTTATATAAACATTTTTAAATATACATAAATTTTCCTTAAGATTATGTTTTGTCTGCATAGAGTTAATTTGGCTTTCAAGGACATTTTATTCATTGTCTTTCATAAAGTTATTTTTTTTTTAAATTCATGCTTATATTTGCTAGTCACAACCAATTTGGGGTGGGGTGGGGGTGTAGACTTTTCCTTTTCCTGTTGGCAAAGATATTAACACTGACTTTTATTTAAACAAGAAAACATTTTTAAATATTTTAAATTTTTCATCAATTTATATGGAGGTTTTGATATAGATCTTGATTAATTATCAGAAGTTTCTACCAATTTTTATAGTTTTATTATTTTTCCTATTTTTCATAAAAGTAAACCCAAATTACAAATACAAATAGCCCAGTTGGCTGGGGCTGTAGAATAAACCAACTACATCTCTGCTGACATGTACGACCCCCACCAGCACCACCATCACCACCAACAAATGTCCTGGATATAACACTAAACAATCTGATGGTAAGGCTCCAGTTATGCTGGTGTTTTGAGGAATGCTGAGTATCCCTTTATTGCCATTGCTCCCAAGTCTTTTCTAGTCTGGGGTGGTAGCAGCTGATAGGGTCCTATCTATTTGGTCAAACAGAACTGTTCAACATTTAAACTGGCTACTAACAAATGACATACTAAACTGATTTATTTGAAATAGAACTGTTTGATCATTTAATTGTGTGTAAACAAATGACTGATGTTTAATTGAATTGTTAGCAATACATAGTAATACTTTAAACCATTTAACTTTGTTGACATATGCTAAATTGAATTGTTAGAAATAGAACTGTTAGATCATTTAACTGTGTGTATCTACAAAATGTGTTGACAAATCATATATTTAACAAATGTAAAAACAGGATTTAGCATTATGGTTGATATACCATAAAACCAAACCAAACTAAACAGATAGAAAACTTATTTCTTGTTTATCTAAAGTTTAAAAACTATTTTTATTAACTCGAAATATATGAAATGCTTTAAAGGTTAACTAAATGAAGTGAGTATGTTCTCTTACTGGTCCCATAAACTGATTTGGTTACAGGGATGTAATTCATGTAGTGTGTTTTGGACAGGAATAGCCTGGTGGGGCCCATCCCTCTCCAGGTCCACAGCTGGTTTTGAAGTTAGAGTTTTCTTTCTATTGTGGTTGTCATAGTGAGATTTAAGAGTCTAGTCTACTTTTTAATTATACCTGAAGTAAGATTAGTTAGATTCATAATTCTACCAATGGTGTTTTGGGGAATGCAAACAGCCAAATCAGGATGTGAACTCAGATACTCGTCCATTTATTGTAATGATAATGGTTATGTCATGAATGCTTCCTGCTCACCAAATCTAAAACAATTTCAGATATGTTTCATATGAAATAAAATACATAGTCACACAGTGATATTGCATATAAAGTAATACTAAACTGGCTAGTGAGGCTCCATTTCTGGAGCTTTGGGAAATATGACATATCCCTTTATTGTCATTACTCCCAGGTCCACTCTGAATCAGTGTGGTATTACCTGCTTGGGTTGCATCTCTGAGGGAGAGTCCCTGTAACCTAGTGGCTAACATGTTGGACTGTGATATCGTTGTAAGCAAGCTAAAACTTCAGCCATCCTTTTACATTCACTAATGCCACTTGGGAAAGATATAAACGTCCTTATTTCCTCAGCTATGATTCAAACAGAATCCCATCTGTCCTTCTTGAAGGATTGCTTTGGCTTTAAATGACCCACAAAGTTTGATATGCCATTAATTAAAGAAACCAAAATTGCAACACATCTGTTTTTCAAATTGAACTATTCTATCATTAACTTAGGATAATTATTATAAGTTGTTTGAAACCATACAGCCGTGTGCCAATCATTTGTATTAGATAGAAGTACTTGATAAATCAAATTACTCATGTTAAATAACAGTGCTTGAAACTGTTTAACTGTGTGCAAATAACAGAGCTCTAACAATTCATTTTTTTTTTAAATTAGAAATCATACATAAAAACAGGATTTGGCATTAAATAACCCACTAGGATTGATATGCCATACAATATCAACCAACTAACCATTAATTCAGACACTGTCACATTTTATCTGAAACCATTTCCTTTTGATTCAGTATCCATTTCTTTATTTCTAATTCATGACAGGTTACAGGGATTTCTATATATCCTTTTCTGTAACTTGCTTATATTATCACAGTCATTCTCAGGGCAGACATGAGGTTTGTAAGTGAAGGAAAGAAAAATATCCAAATTGTACAAGCAATAATAGATTGCTAGCCTGGACAATCCAACTGACTGGACAGGATCTATTCTTCCTGTTCATGTCATGCATAGACACACACACACACAATCGGTCATAGTTTGATGATAATCTTCTGGATGTAGACATGAATACAGAAGTGAGAGGAAGGTGGAGTGGCTTGCACTTAAAAAGCAGCTGTGTGTTTGCTTGTCTAGACTTTCTTATTACATACAATGTCATGTCTATTAATGCTTGTTGGCATTTGCTCATTCTCTCAGAAGGGCAAGCACAAGCCTTTTGAAAATACTGAATACTTTCAGTCAACCATATTTATTGACAAACATGTACCTACATCAACAGACATTGCTCTGGCCTGTCTATATTTAACCTTTGAAAAGACTGCAGTTCTTCACATGACTTTATTTAACTCATTTTTGATTGGTTGGTTAATGTTGGGCAAGAAGTTGACTAAGACAGATCTCTCTCCCTCTCTCTCTCTCTCTCTCTCTCTCTCTCTCTCTCTCTGACATTGTTCTGAAAAATTTTATGTAGAGTTGACTCTTTATTATGTCACTGCATCATCTTAGAAATCATGAAAGATTTAACTTTTAAGGAAGGGATTTGGTTTATGCTGATTTTTAATCAAAAATAGATTCTTTGGTCAAATAAAAGGTTGTTTAATTTTGATGGCATGTCGACCCATCTAGAGTTTTTTATACCTTAAGGTTAGGAAATTGTGTTCTTTATACAGTCATAAGTAAGTATATACCAACCTCTCCTCACAAGCATTAAACTGCTTAAAAACTGACATAAGGTTAGTTTTTAAGTGGAGTTTAACAGATTTGAATTCAGAGTTTTCCTTCTCCTTGACCAGTTGCCATTCAAAGATTACAGAGCCCAGTCTGCCCCACTATTTATCCAAAGCTGGAGGATGAATAGTTGGATGCATATCTTTATCAAGGTTATTATCACTGTGTGAAATTCCCACAGCTTTGTACAGTATTTGAACTTGGGCCACCCTGTTCATTTCCTTTGAAGATAACCATGTTCATATGTACACTATTGTTTTTGTTGTCTTTTAAAGTTTTTCTTTTTGCACTCTCTCCATACAAATACAAATAATCTTTAAACTCAAAGATAGAGCCTTAACAAGTGCTATCTCTCCAGAACAGAGTGGACCTGATAGTAAAAGACTCCACACTCCCGAGATCTCCAGAACTGGTGTCTCCCCATTAGATGTAGTTTAATGTAATACAAGGACACTTTAATCAAAGTATTGTTTTAACATTAAATTTCGTCTACATTAGTGCGAGATTTATTTCTGGATTGAGCTGACTATAGCTCAGGGCTTCATTATCTACTAGGTGCTTAGCATACTGTGAAAAATAAATGAAAAAAATTACTATTAATTTTACTTAATTTGTTGTTTAGTAACATTAAATGCATAGCTATATAAAAGTTATACAAGTACTTGCTTATTGCTATATAAAGTTTGTGGTGATTTTAAAGTTATTCAGAATTAAGTGATGAAATCCACTATGAAGCAATTCAAGTATTTAGATTACTACTTATCATTATAATATACATTTTGAAAACAATTGAGAATTCTTTTATAGCAGTGTAAATCACAAAATTGAAGTTTGACTAACATGTTATGAATGATTTAGCAACAGCTGCAAATCTGTGTGTGGCCTGAAACAGAGAAGGTTTTCTTAACCACCTTTAGCAGCATGAGTTTGTAAAAATTAGGTTGAAAAGATTCTTGCTTCATAAACAGTGGAATGAAAAAGGAAAAACTAAACAAAAAACACCACACTTGTGTGTTAATATAGTAATAAATTTAATAGGATTCAACAAATACAAAAGGAAACGTAATGGTTTTCATCTGCATGGGTGTGAAGGATGACTTGAACTAAAATAATGATATTTCAAGGAAAAATTTGGGCAGCTTTTTGCAAATGTGGATACAATTAAACAGATTTGGATTCAGTGTTTTCCTTCTCGACCAGTTGCCATTCCAAAGCCAAAGAGCTCAATCTACCCAAATATTAAAGGTTGGTAAATACATATATGTAGAAAAATAGTGCAAAACAAAGTAATCCAAAGTGAAGAATTTAATATGAAAGAGAGTTGGTGTTATAACATTTCGGTTTCAGTAAACCATCATCAGGACTTAAAAAAGTTGTTATGAAGCGTCGTTAGATCATGGAGTGATGCTGAATGAAAAACATGTCTAAATATATAATGAACTCAATTCCCTAACCTTAAGGCATGAAATAATTCTAGATGGGTTGACATGCCATTAAAATCAAACAACCATTTATTTGACCAAAGAATTTAATTTTGATTAAAATCAGTGTAAACCAAATCCCTTCTTTAAAAGTTAAATCTTTCATGGCTTCTAAAATGATTCTGTGACATAACTAATGAGCAACTCGATACGAAATTCTTCAGAATCATTAACTATAATTGTCCCTCTATTTAATGTTTATGGCCTCTTTCACATGTTGGCCGACCAGCTCTGTGTGGACACAGGATACAACCCAGAAGATCTACCAGGAGCAATGAATGATAGGGATGGATGGAGAGAATCTGCAAACTCCATGCTGTCAATGTGACTTGATGGTGATGAGATCATTTTCTCAGACTAAAAAGTATTAAAAATGATCTACAGTCGACTAAATCATAAGATCAATCATGTGATCAGAGCAAAATTTGCATAGAAAACAATAAACTGTTACTTTTGATTTTAATGACATGATTGATAAGTTTACTCCCAACAAGCTTGAAAGTACATATTTGCCTAATGTCTCTGCTTTAGTCAGGAAGTGACACAAGGTCAATTTCTAAGTTGATTAAAGCTAGTTTGAATTTACCATTTTTAACAGGTTGCCTTAACTAGGCTAAAGAACTCAGTCTGCCTTACTATTTACTCATAGCTAGTAGGAGAACAGACTGATTCATGCTTTTGGTGAAACACAAACAGCTTCATCCAGGATTTGAACTCTGGTTTTTGTTATCATTTCCTGTGATAATAATCATCATTGTAAACACACATCAATAAAAAAAGCTTGAAAAAAAAAGGTGTTCTGACTTTTTATATTGTACAATATTAAATCATTGTTATAAATGTGATGTGAGAATGTTTTCATTAATTCCAGATTTTTGTGAATCTGTTAAGGGTTGTAAATTTATGAACAATATTTTTATTAATGCGAAGATTTTAAGTGTGAAGTATCTAGATAAAGAAGAGATGATGGTTTTGTTTCTCATCATCAAATCTTATTAAGTTTAGGCCTTTTCAGGTCTTGTCAAATAGAACTGTGAAACATTTAGTATAATTGAAAATATTTAACTGTATGCAAACAAATGACTTTTAAACTGAATTATTAGTGTTACATTTAACTGTGTTCAAATAAAACTATTAGTGCAAGATAGAAATATTTAAAAGCATTTAACTGTGCAAACAAATAAACTCTGGCTCATTTAAAAATTTTTTGCCAAGAAACTATTCATTTACAAATTGGATATATTTAATATATATGTGAAGAAAACTGAAAAACAAAGTAATCCTCGAGTGGTGAATTTATTATGATGAAAAGTCAACGTTAAAACGTTTCAGTTTTAATAAACCTTCATGAAGACTTTAAGATTGTAAAGAAAACATCCATCATTATTCAAGCAACATTCTTCACCATCTTAAAATCCTGATGAAGGTTTATTAAAACTGAAACGTTTTAACGTTGACTTTTCATTATAATAAATTCATCACTTTTGGATTACTTTTTTTTCTATTTTCTTCATACTGTCGGATTTATTTCCAATATTTAATATATATGTATAAACAGGATTTGGCATTAAATAACCTTCAAGGGTTGATATGCCATAAAACAAATCCCACAAATTTTTTGAGTTGTCCTAACTCTGAGACTCAAGCTGTTTTGATCCAGCACTTGTCCATATTAATCAAGACTTCCCTATTAACTAACAAAATATATGCATCCTTTTAGATAAGTTTTTAGTCATTTGAAAATTGAAAGATCCTTAAAAATATGTTCTTCTGAGTTTTTATTTACATACAAATAAAAAAAATAAATACCAAATACAATCTTACATAACATTTAACGGATAATTCCAAATTATCTATACATATGAAAATTTACTTGTTGCTTATTTCTCAATAAACGGGAGGTTTTGTCTCGTTTCTTTGGGAAATCCATCATTTTCAAATATTTTTCCACATGCCAGACACGTTATAATGACTTTTAAATTATGAACACAAAGTGCACGTTTGTGTATCTTTTCGTCGTATATTTCTAATTTGCTCCTGTCATCTCAGCAATCATCCATTGCTATGTGAACTATTTTGATATCCAAGTCCTGATGATGGTTACTGAAACCAAAACGTTAATGTCGACTTTACATCATAATATATTCACCTATTTGGATTATGTTTTTTATGCTACCTTCATATAATTTAGTGTATATCAATAGATTCAACTAATTTTAATTTATTTTTGGAAGTTGCAGTTATAGTTTGTCTAAATTCTTAATATGATCAGTTCCACTTTTTAAGATATATATGTGACAATATTAATTATTATTCATCTAATTTAAAGATGCCTTCAATTATATCTATATTTTTTTCATTTTAGAGGATTTTTTTTCTTTCACGATTAAATTTATGAATTAAAATAAAATGAGTAATTTCAAATATGAAATTTTATGTATATATATTTTTTTGTTAATTCATTTACTGAGAAATGAATAAAATTGGATTCATTTTCATTGTGGTTGGTAAAGTTATGTAATTAAACGTTCAAACAGAATTCTTAAAAATGAATATTTTTCTGAGTTCTATTTGAATAAGATAATTTGAAGTTGGCTGCAATAGCAGTTAATTCTTTAACTGGTAGATCATAATGTCAACAAAACTTTGAATATTCTGTGTCCACTGAAGATGGGTAAGAGCCCCCCTCCGCCCCAAGTGTATCCTGAGTATGACACTAAACCGAATTTGATGGTGAAGCTCCAGTTTTGGAAATCTGAGGAGTGTGGAGTACTCCTTCCTTGACATTACTCCCAGGTTCACTCTGACTCAATTTGGGTTCCGTCTATGGCATCAAATAGATCTGTTTAAAAATGATTTGACTGAGTGCAAAAAAAACTCTTACAAAATGACTAAATAAAAAATGTAAACACGAGCATACAATGAATGTGATTCCCTAACCTCTTGGCATAAAATCACTCTATACAGGTTGACATGCCTTTGAAATTAATGAATCAATTAATCATTAAACTAGTAGATGTGAAAGCCATCATGGAACTTCAGCCATCTAAAAGAAGGAAATTAGTCTTATTGTACTGAATATAATTTGGAAAAGTGCTTATCTTCACTATAAAATGCCTATTTATTTGAAATTTATCCAGAAATCACTTCCTATTTCAAATAAACTAGTTGTAATGAATCTAGTCCTCAAAATTAAAATGATCCTATAGAACATCTTGTACATAACCTAATTATTCCAAATGTGACTGACTTGTTACTTTTTTAAACAGGCAGGGTGTCATTTATTGAAATCACATCAAAATACTATGCAAAAAATATCTTAACATTTTATCTTCTATGGCCTCAATATTTACATTGCATAAAATAATTTGTTCTTCAGGAAATAAAAATCTTATGAGCATTAAATATGAAGGTTGTGTGTTAGCAAACAAACAAACAATATCCACTGATTTGGATATTATAAATGTTATGTTAAAAAGAACTGACAAGGGAGAATCTAGGGATTTAAAAAAAATAAAGGTTTTCTTGTTTATGAATCAGTAATTATTTAAGTCCCCAAAATTCAGATGAAATGAATGTAAAAATCATCTGAAAAATTCCAAGTTTCAAGATTTTACAGCTGCCTTTCCAGCCATTTTCAAGAAATTTACACGTTTTTTTTTTTTTTTACTGTTTGAATGACATAGGTAGTGGCTATTAAAATGCTGGTTGATGCAGTTCTGCTGTCACACTTCGAAGAAAGCTGGTTTTAGCTTGTAAGGCACCAAATGCAGTCACAAAAGTCATGAAAAAAAGGTGAAATTCTAATTATCAAATACATTTAGATCTCCATTTCTTTAGTCAAAAAAGATTTTCTGGAGAGTTTAGTTGTTTGATTTTTTATTTAAAGCCTTGAGTATACATACATACACACACACACACACACACACACACATATATATATATATATATATATATATATATATATACACCAAACCTCTCGGCTCAGGCAAGATATGACACAAGGTTAATTTAACAAGATTGAATTCGGAGTTTTTTTTCTCCTAGACTGGTTGCCATAGCAAGGTTAATGAGTCCAGTCTACCCTACTATTTATTATTTAGCTGGAGATAGAATAATTAAATTCATATCTTTGCCAAATGTATTTGTACAATGTGATGTGGAAACAGTTTTGTCCAGGATTTGAACTTGGGTCACTGTGTCTGTTTCCTTCCACAGTAATCATTATGCCACAAGCACCACCCTCTCTCTCTCCATATATATATATATATATATATATATATATATATATATATATATATTCCAACTTATCAGGTTAACCTTATTCCACTGCAAACCTTAGGTCTTTTTTAAGGTCTTTAATCCATGAGAAGTAATGGGCCTTACTTTGGTATGCTGTCCTAGGAGGTATTGATAAGGGGTATAAATTCTGAGTTTTCCTTTTAAACCTGTTGCCAAACCAAACTTAGAGAGTTTCATCTATATACTCTTATTTATCCATAGCTTGGAAATGAAGTGAGTTCATGCCTTTCTGAGAAGAGAAGCATTAATATTAATTGAAATGAAAAAGTCTTGTCCAGAATTTGAACTCGGTTTGCTGATTCTATTTTTCTTCCTGATAACCATTGCACACCTATGCTTCCTAAATATATATATATATATATATATATATACACACATACATATATAGACATTAATGATATCGTTTGCTTATATTCATAGATAAAAGGTGTTCAATATCAATGATAGAGCATATATCTATAATGTAGAGAGAGAATCAACAGAACTTAGTGATTGTCAATCTCCCACCTATGCAATCACATTTGGCCGATGAATACAAAGGTGAGAAACTGACAGTCACCAAGCATTGTTGACTGTATGTCAACACTATCCTAACATATATATTTACCCAACCCCTACACACAAGCAGAAAATGACACTAGTTTAATATTTAAATGGAGTTTATTCAGAGTTATTTCTCCTAGACTGGCTGCCACAGGAAGATTAAAGAGCCTAGTCTGCCCTACTATTTACCCAAAGCTGGACAGATAACAATTAGATTAATACATTTTCCCAAGGAAATTAGCAGTAGGTGAAATGCAAACATCCTCATCTAACTTATATTGTGCATAACACTTTTCTGTATTAGTATAATATTCTATTACAAAGAGATGGGTGAATTGAGTTGGGAGAAAATGCTATTTAGTGTTTTTTCTAAAAAAAACAAATCATCACCTAGAAATTCAAAAATATTTATGAATTTCTATCTTTCCTCTAAGTCAATTTTGTCACGACATATTTTATCTCTCTCCTATTCAAAAAGTACTGAATATAAACGAGACAACATAGAGTAACATAATATGTTTTTTTATAAAAGTCTGATGCAATTGCAAAATTATTTAAATATCATTGTGATTTTTGACAGCATCGGTAAACAAAATATTTTCAATAATTCATAACTCTTCACCCAAAATTATCATAAATTCATGCCAACAGGTGAGCGGCAGAGTTATAGAAATGAGAGCATTCGACCAAGATAGCGGAACGTTGGTAAGTTGATGATTCTATGGCAGAAGATAGATAAATTATCTGCAAGACTTAATTTGGGTGCTAAATGATAGCAGATAACTTTTGAGGGTGTCATAGACGTGAGGTACATTTAGATATTTATCTGATGTAAAAAGGCATTTTCAAAGCCAGAACCTTAAGAACTGATTTTTTTTGTTCATTTTTTTTTATTTTTTATTTTTTCTAATTCCACTTAGCTGATTATAACTTATGTGGGTCATGATGCATGCAATAATGCTATTTTGTTTTTAATATACGTTTCACTTATGCATTTAGTTCAAGTGGCTATCTTGTCTTCTGATCAGTGTGGTATGGGATATAGTGTCTGTTTGTCTGTTGCTTATCAAGTTTGTATTTACCCACCCCCTATCCCATAAGCAAGGTGTGACACAAGGTCAGCTTTTAAGCTAAGTTTAACAGGTTTGAATTCAGAGTTTTTCTTCTGCTAGGTTAGTTGCCATACCAAGGTTAAAGAACCCAGTCTGCCTTACTGTTTACCTATAGCTGGAAGGAGAATAGCCAGCAGGATACTTTTCACATAGGTATTAGCGATATGGGAAATGTAAACAGCCTCCACCAGGATTTGAACTCGTGTCGCCATGTCCATTTCCTATTCTGATAACCGTTACACTGAGTATACATAATTCCATTCCTCACTCATTAAAAGCTCTTGATATTATTTTAATCCTTGTGAGTTTTTCCTGCCCGTTTTTTCATGTGATTTTTTTTTTTATTAAAGTCTGATTGTTCGTCTCCTCAGGTCTTTCTTCCTGACTCTTCTAAATCTTCCAGCTGATTTTAGCTGTATTGTAATCTTGCTTCTTCTTCTGATCTCCAATTCTTTTGGTCTCTTTTCCAGACTTTTGGGTAACATTACAAAAGAACCAACTACAAATAGTATCACTATTATTTTCCTCCTTTTTTTTTTTTTGTACTTTGGCAAGTTCCTAGTATTTATCAATCTTTTCATTTTCATTCAGGATCTGCGAAATAGTACAGCAAAATCTGCTTGTTCACAATTTTTTTTTCTTTTTATCAACTAGGTTGGGTCTTGTGACTGGGATTTGTTTATTCATTTGGATCTCAAAATCCAAGTTTATTATTATTATTATTTCCATTATTATTATTAGAAAAATGCTGCTGAAAATTGATATCAAGTCACGTCCAATCTAAAGAATTATCAAATAAATTTCACATCCTATCTAAAGAATTATCAAATAAATTTCACATCCTATCAAAAGAATTAACTGCAAATAAATTATTATGGTTGATTGTGCTTTATGGCATATCAATCCTTGTGAGTTATTTAATGTCAAATCCTGTTTATATGATTTGTAAGTAAACAGTTCATAGATAACATTATTTTTTTACGAACTAGAATTCATTTGTTTGTAAACAATTCAATGGTTTCAAGTATTGCTATTTAAAACTAATAATTCCATTCAACATTATTCATTTGTTTTCATGCAGTCAAGTGGTTTTAAGCATTGCTATATAATACTTCAATTTAACATTAATGATTTGTTTGCACACAGTTAAATGATTAAATAGTTCTATTTGACCCATAAATGGGACTCTCACAGGTACTACCACTCTGGGCTAGAGTGGACTTGGAACTAATGGCAGTGAAGGGATGCTCCACATTCCCCAAAGCATCAGGATGGAACCTCACCATCAGATTTTGTTTAATGCCACATCCAAGACACTCATTGAGAGGGGTTTACCCTTATGCCGAGATGCTGTCAGCATCAGTCAACTTGGCTTAGATGGTTTACTGTCATATCCAAGACACTTGTTGGGAGGTGATCTTACCCCTCTGCAGAGATTCTTGATATGATATTTGAGCCAAGATCAAAAGAAACAATTAAAAAAATCAGCTCAAATTTCAGTTTAACTTTGCTTATTTTATTTGATTTGTTTTAGTCTAAATTAAAGACTGGATGATGATGATCTATGGTGTCTCTTAAAGTATGCAATTGAGAAAATGATTTCCATTTTGCCAAAGAATTTTCTAAATTTCAAAAATAGGAGAAAATCTATCTTGGTAATCATTTTAGATCTCACAAGATATAGATATTTTACAAGTATAGTTTGGCACAAGGCTAAATAAGGGAGATTGAGAGAGAGAAAGAATGTTTAAAGCTTGTGTCGTAGCAAACTTCTTAGAGAATAGGTTAATCGGTCTTGGAAATAAACTTTTGAAATTCAGCATTTTTACCTTGGTTTAAAACTATTATTGGCGTCAGTGGAAATATAAAGAATCTTTCCTCACCACAATATTTATAAGATGAATATTATAACTAGGTTACTTATGCTGTCAAAAATGGTCGTAATAGTTCGGTCATTTTGCAGTCACATTACATTTAGAAAATATAAAAAACTTTATGCCTCTTCATTTTCTTGTTTATGTTCATAGTTTCCAAATATTAAGCTAAAGATAATGTCTGATCTTCTGCCTTTACCCTAACTGTAAATGAATACAATCATAATAAATGAAGCTTTCTTTTTTTGTGCACACACACACACACACACACACACATGTCTATATGAATAGATATTTGGATAAAACATCCAACAGAACTTGGTCGAGTATTTATATATTATATGTATTATGACATTTCTCTCTGTATGAGATAATGATTTGTAAAAATTTCAAATTTTAGGAAAAATATTGGGGATCATTATGGGGTTGTCATGGCAATGTAAATAGGAGTGCTAGTTGTTTGGAAACTTTAAAAAATGAGAATGAAAAACATTTGAAATTGTGTTTATGATCATTATTTATGATTGAAAGGATAATTTTATTTTTTATGTTGATGTTTTTTATCTTATTTACCAAGTTTTTTGGATGAGTAGGACTGATTGTTCTTGGGAAAGAGGTTAGGATTTTTGCTATGGTTCTTGCTATTTAGTGAGAGGTGCTACCTTTTCCTGATATTATGTGTCATGTTGGGTTTTTGGTATCTTGGAGTGGAAAGTGGTGACCATGTTTTGTATGAGTTATCTGATCAATTTTTTTAATTAATAATGAAATAATAATGGTAAACTTTTATTTCAAATCATTATACTCTGACATGCAAACAAAAATTACCTTAGAATTTTAGAAAAACATCTTAGAAGTTTAAAAAAAGAAATTATCCCTACCAATTGACTAGATTATATAGGTATACATTTATGAAAATAGGAAAAACAATGTATTCTGAGGATGTAGTAATTTGTAAATGAATAATATGCCATTGTTGAATGTATCAGTTTTTTTTTTAAAACCATCATCAGGGCAGTGTTAGTATGTGATGTAAGGACTCATCTGAAAATTATTTTCAAATGAAAAATGAAATGAAAAAATGAAGAAATTCCTAGTGTTCGATTATCTTTAACAGCATTCTCTTTAAAAATGTATGTGATTTAATTAATATTCTAATTATTGATCTAATATATGTGATTTAATTAGAGTTCAAAAATGTTTTCTTTTTTATTTCATTTGTTTTTTTAATTTGATTGAATTTTTTTTTTTTCAAAAAACAATATAACATTTGCTATAAATTTAGAATTATTTTAGAGCCTTTATAAGAATTAAGAATTTTTTTGGAAATCTCAAATAAAAAGTCTATGTGTATAGTTTAGAAATTTAAAAAAAATTCTCTTAAAAAATTTTTATAATTATTTTTATTCTTTCATTAAATACAATAACATAATTTTTTTTTTTTCATTTACATGTCTCTGTGATCTCTGATCTGTTCATTAATACATTTATATTGTTTTTTTTAAACCCATACATAGGATTCACTATTTACCCCAGCTTCAAATTTGATATGATTCTTCTTCTTCTTCATTATTTTGGATTATTCATATGTATATATACAAATCTTTGTTTTTTTAATCAAACTCAACAAGAATTTTTTTTATCAGCAAAAATTGGCAACACTGTTTGCAATATCAAACTGTTTTCCCCATAAAAAATTTTTCTCTGATTTTAAGTGTATGCATTTTGGTGTGTGACTATATTCATATATGTGTTCTCAACTATTTTTTGCTGGTGGCTCTTTATAATTTGTAATTTACATTTATAGTTTCTTCATAGATTTTATGAGAGAAAAATCTTTCAAGTTTTATTCTAAAATATTCAAGTTGTTTAGAAAATAATGTTCGATTTTAGAATAAACTTTCATTCCTGAATTAATGAATGTAAACAATATTTTTATTAGTCAAAATCCTGGAACGTCTATGAATTTCTACTATCAATTACAAAGGTTATTTATGCTTCTGCAATATAACTAAAAGTTTTCATGCCAAAGAATCTCTTTAAATTCAGTTTCACCTTCTTTAAGTGTAACTAAGTGCATGAAATGGTTGTTGGTGGGTGAGAAATTAGAAGAATATAGTGGATGGGGCAAAGTCTCATATCCCAAGTCAGTAAGCTTCTCTAGTGTCATCATGGCAACATGTAGCAAAAAATTGTCTATGGGTCAAAATGGTAGTCAGTGGGTGAGAGATCAGGAGAATATGGTGGATGGGGCAAAGTCTCATATCCCAAGTCGGTGAGTTTCTTTAGTGTCATCCCGGCAACATGTGGCCGAGCATTGTCTATGGGTCAAAATGGCAGTGAGTGGGTGAGAGATCAGGTGAATATGGTGAATGGGGCAAAGTCTCATATCACAAGTGAGCTTCTGCAGTGTCATCCTTGTAACATGTGGCTGAGCATTGTCATGAAGTAAAATAATGACCAAGCTTGAAAAATTAAATGCATCACTTCTTTTTTCATGTTCATGATTCAGGACATACAACCTTCAAAATCAAATTCTGAAAGAAGTGATAGAAAATTAATGAAATGGACACTTTAATCATTAGAAATGTGATTTTTTGGTACAACTGCTATAAAAATAATATATTATATTGACCTTTTTGGTAATGAATCCAAAGCAATCAAAATAAATCACCTTCATCAGAAGATGAAAGGTAATACTTGTCAAAATTATCAATAATCAAGATGTAAAGTTTAAACTTGAGATTTTAATCTCTTGTTTTGTTAATGGCATATCAACCTTCAAGGTTTATTTAATGCCAAAGCCATTCTTGTAGAAAAACAGTTGTGGTACTATTTAACCTATAGCTTGGGGGATTTGAGAGTTCATACCTTTGCAATGGGTATTTGTCCAAAAGTGAATGTAATAGCATGACTGGAGTTTGAACTTGCTTCTTTTGGTGTTGCAGTCAAGCACATCAGCCACTACACCACAGGAACTACCTCTGGATTTTTTTATAAGTATACTAAACAATTTATTGAGTTCAGTCTTATTAGACAAAATATTTCCATGTGATTTTTAAACATGAACATATCCCCCCCCTTGTTTCATTAAGGTGTCAGTATTTAAACATAACATTCAAAGACGTATGGGTGTATAAATGGATCTTTACATAACTGGGAACAAAGAAGGATAGCCTGTATCAGCATATATAAGATTCAAGCAAGAATAACACTGGTATGACAATATACAAGTTGTTGGCAAAGTTCAAGTGTCACACTTCTCTTGAATAAAACAAATACTTATATTCTAGCTGTCATTTGCATTGCAGTGATTTGTTTTGCTCTTGAAACACTCAAGTTAGAATAACTAACTGACTTTATTGACTGGAGACAAAATTATAAGCCTATTTACATATGTAGAAACTGAATAATTTCTTTGTAAGGCTTTTGCAATCCAACATGTTAGCTACTACACCACAAGGACTCTCTTTTCCTTGTAACTGAGTCATTTCCTAAGATTAACTTAGTCTGGCATAAGATCAGAAGTATGAGGCACCCAGTGAGAATCAAATTCATAAGCAGTGGTCTACTAGTTTAGCTTGTTAACTATTACAAGTATGTAAGGTACTATAAAGAATTCAGCAGAGCTTAGATTTGGCATAAAGTTGAAGATATAGAGTGCCTTGTGAAGATCAAACTCACTAGTAAGTCATAAGTAGTTTTCAAGACTGTTTTGTATTATTATCCATTTATCATTAAATTAATGTCCCAATCAAAAGTCAGTAAAGTTTTATAAAACAGATTATTAAGAATATCATTTTGATTGTATTAGTATTTACAGGGGTAGATTTACCCATTCGTTGATTGTTCATGAAATAAGCAATGTACTCTTCTTTGTGTTAATTATAAATCTCACTGTTTTATTTTAGAGACACAATCACATGACGTATCAATAGTAGAATTTTTTTTTCTTAAGAATGTCTACTGAGGAGAATCTTAAGCTTGGCTATCTTGAAGCAGATTCTAATCATTTTTACAAAATAGTTAACAAGAATATTTGTCTTGACATACATTCAAACAATATACCCAATTGTATCTAAATATAGCAATAGAAAAAAAATGATTCCTCTCTTTAAAACTAGATTACATTGATTGTAAAAATGAACTGATTTTTTAAAAGTTATTTTCCTTAAAAGAGAAAGATTGAGAAGTGACCCTGTGTAAAAGTTAATCTTTCTCAAAGAAGAAAGTAACGAGTGACCCTTTGAAAAGTTATTTTACCTTAAAGAAGCAAATAGTGAGTCACCTTGTGTAAAAATTATTTTTCCTCCAAGAAGCAAGTAGGGAGGGACCATGTAAAAAGTTATTCTTTCTCAAAGAAGAAACATTAGTTATCCTTTCTTAAAAGAAAACGATTGAGGAACCAATATAAATGCACTGAAGAAAAGGAACATATGCTTCATTTGATTTGAGGCAGATTTCCTAAACTTTGGATCTGCCTATATTTGAATAATCTGTTTCTTATTATTGTTGTTTGACTATTAACCAAAAAAAAAAATGTCCTACTGTTGTACTTAGTTAACTTTGTCCTGTATAAAACTCTGTAGCAGTTTGTGTCTGCTCAGAGACAAATAAAATGTTTTGGTAACAGCCATTTGCTACTTTAAATCAACTAAAAAGTAAAGTGAAAAAAGATAGGTTATTGTCAGACATAATTACTTTTTACTTGTGTAGCCCTACAAGAAGTATCAACAACCATAAAAGATATTTGGGAAAATATACTCATATGGTAATGTTGATGCCAGACGATAGTTTCAAGTATATATATATATATATATAAACAAATACACATGTGTAAACGTTTGTGTAAATGAGATGGAAGGAAAAGAAAAAAAGAATAAATAATAGGAAGTTATTAAAACTCTTTTTTTTTTTCAAAGGCATTTACATATTCATTCACATTTCCTCTCTGGACCAGTTCCCAAAGATGAAACATTGAATGAAATATATAGAGCTGGATAACGTTTTGAGGTAGTTTTTGGCGATCGGTTTATATTGTATAATCATAAACTATTTGTTATCGTCCAGATGTAGTAGTAATTTCCTGTTTGGTGTAGTATGTCTGTGATACCAACTTCCTTCTATTTGGTGTTCAATTCGTAAATGGTCTGATGCTGGCCAGGAAGGGTGGTGGTACCAGATGGTGATGAGGAAATGGTCAAGATGCTTGAATGACTGTATACAGGAAATCAGTCTTATGAGCTATTTGGCTCATGGAGATTTACAGAACAAGTCATTAAAGCTAGTATATTGTTGGTAGTGACTGTGGTGGTATGTTGCGGTTCAGAAAAATCGTTGTAGCCTTAACATCTTTTGATAGCCGATTGACACTAAGCATTTATTATTAACTTTTGCTTGTCATAGATTTTTTTATTGGTCAATAAATAGTATCCAATAAAAATTATTGTACCAAATGACATAAAGCTTTCACTAAAGTTACCAGAGATGAAACTGGGTCACTATTAAAAAGCTAGATTAAAAATTTTTTTCCTACACAATCTACTTTGAGTATTTCTTGAGATGACATTTCTGTTAAAAGGATGGATTAGTTTGGTTTCTTTGTTTAATAGCATATCAATCTTCATGGGTTATTTAATGCCAAATCCATCCTTGTAGAAAAATAGTGGGACTATTTAACCTATAACTGGTGTGAATAAGAGGGTTCATGCCTTTTCCAAGGGTCTTAATTTAAAAATTAACATAATATGGCTGGAGTTTGAACTCACTATGATTTCACAGTCCAGCATGTTAAACACCCCACCCGCAAAAGGACGGAGTTGGAATTATCTTCTTATACTGTATCAGACTATCCCTAGGACCAAAAGTGGGATATTTTAACCCTGACATATAAAAAGGAGGGCACAAACACCTTTATAATTACATTTTACATATCCTGTGAGACACACACTATATAATTACATTTGACATATTCTGTGAGACACCCACTTTATAATTACATTTGACATATTCTGTGAGACACACACTTTACAATTACATTTTATATATTCTGAGGGACACACTTTATATTTACATTTGACATATTCTGTGGGACACACACTTTATAATTACATTTGACATATTCTGTGGGACACACACTTTATAATTACATTTGACATATTCTGAGGGACACACACTTTATGATTACATTTTACATATTCTGTGGGACAAACACTTTATAATTACATTTGACATATTCTGAGGGACACACACTTAGATTTTACATATTCTGTGAGTCAATTAGATTTTACATATTCTGTGAGACTCAACTGCCAAACCATTAGGAAAATGAAAACATGGAAAATACCAAACATCTTAAATTTATAATGTTATTTAAATTTATTAATATTTTAATTTCTTCAAGATGCAATAAATATTCTTTTTAAATATTAGTAAATTTTTATAATGATAAAAAGAAGATAGTTTTACGAGTTCTTATTTATTCATCTTATTTATTTATTGATAAATTAAAAAAAATAAATAGATAAAGAGACTGAATGTGGCATTGCTGAGGTCTCAACAAAATTTACCTGGGACAAAGACAACATAAAGAGATGACTATAGTAAAGGAAAAAGTCAGACACATGTTCCAAGAGAAAATACCACTCATTAGTGTATTTTAATCCCCCTTTGGACCAGTTCCAAATTTGGGAAATCTGAAGTAGTGTTTTTTGGAGTTGAAGAAAGAAAAATCCTCTTGTTCCATAAATCATAGCACCCTCCACCTCCAATATAGAGGGAGCTGTTTTACTATCTCCAAAATTTAAGCTCCTTACTTGTGGTCTATGAGTTATTAACTCACTGATTAACTGACTGACCTTTACAAAAATCCCCAATTTTCATGTGATTGTTTGTTGCACTTGATCCACTTGTAGTTGACCCTTTGTTGTTGGTCACCAAGTTCCTCAGAGGTGGGAAGGTGACTATTCTCTTATAGAATGCATCAAACATTTTTCAAGGTTTAACAAAATGTAAAATTAAAAGGCTCTTAAAAATAAAGCCTAAAAAGTTTTTTCAGGTGATGACCAAATAAGATAAAATAATAAATTTTCATCTAATTTAATTTTCAGATATCATTGCAATTCTTTTGTTTTATTTTGTTTTGAGCAGAGTTTTTTCTTGAGGAAACTTACTGGCTGAATTTTCAATGCAATTTTGAATTAATAAAATAAAATAATATTTTTTTCATAAATTTTAGATACATGAAATTTTCAATAACTTTCTCCTTTTATTTCCCTTGGACCTAAAATCAAATTATTTTGGCATGACTACAGCTTCGTTGAATTGATTCAAATAGAAAATGTAATAATTTTTCAGGTACCTTGGCTTAATTAGCAATCCTGGCCCAATGTTCAGTTAAACTCTTGACCTAATGAACTCTAGCATTTAACCATTGAACCATATTACACAGAGTAATCAATCATAAAATTTGATTTGACCCCCTCCACCTCCACCAAATATCCATTATAATCCCCGTACATCTCATCCCTAATTGCTTTAATCTATCCTTTTTTGCTTTTTCTTTTTATCGAATATTTAAACTGGACAGAAATTATTGTCTATCCAAATTTGGCTGTCATCAAGATATTTTTAAAGGTTATTTCATTATGCTTACTTATTGATACGAGTCGTGGCTAATGATTGTGCTTCTTATGTAAGAAGCACTCTTAAGTGTAAGTCAGGGGATTTGCTTTGGGTGAGTTGCCAGCATTTTTGCCTATATCCAATTAAGTAATCACCTAGTTAGTTAATGTCAGTCTTTCTCTGTTCAGGATGGGGGCCAAGTGGTTTGAGAAATAAAAGAGGAAATCTCACTGATTCAGTTATATGAATGTACATACATTTATTCATAGATATATGTGACTATGTACGTTTTACTGCACCATATTTTTTTTATTATGTGCGCGCACACACACACACACACACACACACACACACACACACACATATATATATATATATATAATGAACTTTCCCTTTGATCTCAACATATGGGAACCCAACCATTCAGCAGAATATGTGAATCATTGGACTTCCTGCATAGGTGATTTGTTTATAGTGGTAAAGGTCTGAAGGGGACCAACACTACTTTTTAGATGAGCCAATTATGGAAGAATGGTACACCAGTGTGCTACAGAATGTCCCAAACAATACACTTCAGGTTTTAAATTCAGAGTTTTTCCTTCTCTTAGACTGGTTGCCTTACCAAGACTAGAGAGCTCATTCTGTCCTACTATTTTACCCATACTGATAAAAAGAGATGAAGTCATATTTTTCCCAATAATTTTAGCATGAAGTGAAATGCAAACATATTTATCCAGGATCTGTGTGTGTGTGTGTGTGTGTGTATATATATATATATATATATATAAAGGACAAAAATACCACCACCTCAAAATATGGTTTTATGAAATATACATAAGCATCTTTTCTTTTCATCTTTCTTTCACTTACACATACACGTATATGCATATTTGTTGAAAACACTTAAAAGAAGCAAAACATAATATCTGTATATTACTAAAACTCTCATTGTATTATCCCAACAAAAAATGGCACTTCACAGTAATATTCTTATTAGAGCAATATATTTAAATTTCTCATATAGAATAAAACCATTTCATATTGAATTTGCAACTGAATAATAATTTTGTAGGATTTTTATTTGCACAGAACATTTTTTTGATCCTCCAAATTTCCAATACAAAAGAGTTATCTATCTTTCAATATTTCTGAAATGGAAGTTTATCATCATAGGAACGCAGTAAATTCAGAGATCATCTACTTTGTTGATATAAATATGTGGCTATGTATTTCTTTGTATGTTTTATACCCCAACACAATTTTTTTCATTATATATATATATATATATATATATATATATATGCATGTATACATGGAGACAGTGCTTCTCTTACCTATAAGCCCTAGTTTAGGGCCACACAACTTCTGGGTCTCATTTTTTAAAATGGTATCTTTATTTTATCATGAGTTTTTATTCTTTAAAAGAGAAAATGCTGCATATATATATATATATATATATATAATTTCTTCTTTATCATTACCATTGATATGTATATAAACATTATTTCTACTTTATCATTAATATATATATATATATATATATATATATATATATATATATTTTTTTTTTTTCATTACCAATAACATGAATTTAAAATATTTAAAAAAAAAAAAAAAAAGGCCTCGAATTTTATATGGCTTTGAGCCTCAGCAGGAAAAAATCCAGCCATGCATAGAGAACAAGAAAATACCATTTTTGAAAAATCTGGTTTTATGAAATAGTCATAAATATCTCTTTTTTTAAAATTTCTTTTCCCCCAGTATATGTCTAATTTACATTTGCATATCTTTCAATATATACTGAAGCATTCATATCAAAATAGCTAAAAATTATATATATATATATATATATATATATATATATATATATATATATATATATATATCTTCTCACATCTTTTCCCATGATCATGAATAGATAAAAGAAATGTGTTAGCTCAAGGTTTTCATTTTTCTCTATTATCCTCATTAACCAACCGACATTGCTGTTTCAGCTTGTATCAATTTAAACACATTATATCTAAATCAACAGCATTGAATAACACCATAGACATCCATAAAAAACAAACCAACAAATAAAATATTAAGATATAGATAAAACTCAAAGTAATGCATTGCCCAGTCGGCTGGGGCTGTAGAATACACCGACTGCACCTCTACAGAGGGGTAAGACCCCCCCCCCAATGAGTGTCCTGGATATGACACTAAATAATCTGATGGTGAGGTTCTAGCAGTGCTGGAGCTTTGGGGAATGCGGAGTACTCCTTCATTGCCATTGCTCCCAGGTCCACTCTGGCCCGGAGTGGTAGCACCTGATAGGGCCCTATCTATGGGTTAAATAGAACTAACAGCATATTTATGCTAAAATGAATTGAGTAAACTGAATAGCTTGAAATAGAAACGTTTTTGACAATTAAACTGTACTTACATTTAAACTGCGTGCTTATGCTTAACTAAATTATTTGAAATAGAACTGTTTTTTGACATTAAAACTGTATTTACACTTAACTGAATTATTACATATAACTGCTTGAATAGTTTGAAATGGAAATGTTTTTGACAATTAAACTGTGTACTTATGCTAAACTGAACTGTTTTCAATAGAACAGATTATTTACATAAAAATGGATTTGGCATTAAATAACCTACAAAGGTTGATATGCTATAAAACCCACCAAACCAAACCAAACCAATCAAAGTAATGCAGGGGAAGTTCCCCTGCCGTTGTAGCTAATGTGTGGGACTGTGACATCATGGTGAGTGAGTTCAAACTCCAGTCATGTTATTGTGTTCACTTTCAGACTAATACTCTTGGGAAAGGCATGAACCCTCTTATTCTTCTGGCTATAGATTGAATAATATCTCTATTGTTCTTCTACTAGGATTGCTTTGGCATTAAATAACCCATGAGAATTTATGTGCCATTACACACAAAAAAAGGCCATCTGAAAGAACTTGCTCTTTTTAACACAGCCTGGTCAGATGCGGCTGTAGAATATACTGACTGTATATCTGCTGAGGGATAAGATCTCTTACCAATGAGTGTTCTAGCTATGACACTAAACTGTGTCTGACAGTGACTTCAGTTTTTGAGCTTTGGAGAAATGAGCCAACCCCTTCATTGATATTACTCCCAGCTCCACTTTGATCCAAAGTTGAAGTAGCTGTGAAGGTCCCACCTACGGGTTAAATAGAAATATTTAATCATTTTCTATACCTGAAACTGTTGAACTGTGTGAGAACAAAGCACCGATCTTTAATCAAATTATTAATATTACATTCCAATACTTAGAACTATTTAACTGTGTGCAAACAAATGAGCTCTGGCTTGATTTAAGATAATGTTATTTACAAACTATTTACAAACCGTATACGTAGTAATATATATATATATATATATATATATATATATTAACAGGATTTGGCATTAAATAACCTACATGAATTATATTCCATAGAAATTAACCAACCAACCCACCAACCAGTCTTTTTAAGAATGAGAATTATTAGCAAATTAATATAAAGCATGAAGTGAAAGTGAAGTTGCGACCTTAGTCAAGGGTGACCCGAAGGCTCCCGTTTCGATAGCTACTACACCAAAGTGTAGGGGAGGGTGCTACTCCTTTCCCTGGATAGCTCCACTTTACCCTTGATCCTTACCTTATATTGCTGAGTGTTTAACAAAGAGGCATCAAGTAACATTTTTTGAGTCTTTGATATGACTCGACCTGGGATTGAACCCAGGTCCCCTGGGCCATTGATGAACACTGTAACCATTATGCCAATGTCCAGTATAAAGCATAAATAAGAATATTTATTTTAATTTTGTAAAGATATTTTTTAATTAAAAGGAATTTTAAATGATAAGAATAATGAAGATATGAATTTATTCAACAAGCAATTATTGCTAATAATGTAGGAATCATTTTTTTTTTCAAAATGAATTTTGTATAATATACGACTGAATTCCCTAAATTAATTGATATTATTAATTTTGTATCATATACAAATTTGATAATACACAAACTTCTTTTTTTTAACCACCTTGTCAACATGGCTTGGAATATGCTGACTGTATCCTCTGCAGAGAGTTAAGATCCCAATCCAGAAAGGGGTGTCTTGGGTCTAACACTAAACTGTATTTAATGGTCAGGCTTGTGTTCTGGAGTCTTGGAGAATGTGGAGTACTCCTTCCTTGCCTTTCTCTCTAGTCCACCCTGACTCAGTGTGGTAATATCTGATAGGGTCCCATCTAAGAGTTAAAATAGATCTGTTTAAAAATTATTTGTATTCAATGGCATTATATAAAAAAATCTCTTACAAAACCACTACATAAAAAGATGTAAATATGATCATACAATAAATATGAATAAAATAACCCTAAACAGGTTGCCATGCCATTAAAATCACTGAAAATTTTCCCAGTGATGTTATATGTAAAATGGAAACACATTTTCTACCATTTTTAATTTAGAAATATCAATGGATTTATCTTTAAATGATATTTTGTCATTACATCATCATCTTTATTCATTTTTACACTTTCTATTAAGTGATGTCAGTGATTGCTTATTTGTTTGTGCATCTCTTATGAGGACCCAAATAAACTTCAAGATGACTATGAAATGGGAACAGCTGACCTCATGGATCATAATAGGTTGCCATAGGTCAATTTGGGATGGAAAGTACTATTTCTGGCCAAATAGAATAAGTTGTTCAAGAGTAAGATATCTAAAATTCTGTTTATTCTCTCCCAACAAGAAAAGACTGCAAAGTGAAAGAGTTCCTGTGGTGTAGTGGTTTTAGTTTTGTTTTAGTTTGGTTTGGTTTTATGGCATATCAACCATTTTAGGTTATTTAATGCCAAATCCATTTTTATTCATATAAACATTTCTATTTCAAACAATTCAGTTTAGCATAAGTACACAGTTAGGTTCTATTTGAGCCATCGATAGGAGGATCCTATCAGGTACTAACACTCTGGGTCTGAGTGGACCTGGGAATGATGGCAATAAAAAGATACTCCGCATTCCACAAAGCTCCAGCATTACTGGAGTTTCCCCAACAGATGGTTTAGTGTCATATGCAGGACACTCGTTGTAGGGGAGTCTTACCTCTCTACAGAGATGCAGTCGGTGCATTCTACAGACCCCAGCTGACTGGACCAGTGGTGTAGTGGCTAGTATGCTGGATTTCAAACTCAGAGTAAATGAGTTCAAACTCAAGTTGCACTATCATGTTCACTTTTGGACTAATTCTCTTATGAAAGGCATGAAACTTCTTATCCCTCCAGCTATGGGTTAAATAGTGCCACAACTGTCCTTCTACAAAAATAGCTTTGGCATTAAATAACCCTTGAAGGTGATGTGCCATCAAAACAAAGAAACTGAAACTGAAAAACTGCTGATGTCATTTATAAGACTGCAAGATTGAAAAATATGGGTAAACTCGTATAAAACATAGAAAGTTTAATTTAAAGAAGTTATTAGAATGTTAAAAAAGACTCTTTACATTTTGTGTCATCATTTGATTTTTAAATATCTTAGAATGTACCCAATAACCTTTCAGTCTTTATTACATTTTTTTCCTGAGTAATACCAGATCCCCTTCGTAGTAAAGTTGGTGACCGTAGTCGAGAGTGACCCAAAGACTCCCTTTTCAATAGCTACTACACCAAAGTGTAGGAGAGGGTACTACTCCTTTTCCTGGATTGCTCCACTTTACCCTTGATCCTTACCTTATAATGCTGAGTGTTAAGCAAGGTAGCATCAAGTACCATTTTTTGAGTCTTTGGTATGACTTGACCTGGGATTGAACCCAGGTCTCCCGGGCCATTAGCGAACACTGTAACCATTATGCTAATGTCCCCTTAATAATTTTTCAATAATCAGGAGAAATAAGTTATTCATAATATTTTTCCATCAGAAATGAAGTAGATGTGATTAGCCCCCGCCCCAAGTCCTTTTCAGGTGAAGATTTTACAAATAGATAAGTTTACATAATTGTTCATACAGAGAAATAGTTTTTGAGATTAGATGTTTGGAAGGAGCTGGTTAAAATGTCACTATAGAAATATGGAGTTTAGAATGTAAATCTTTCAAAAACTTTCCATTTCCTTGAAGAATAAATATGTTCAGTTCACCAAATTGGTGTATGTGAAAAAGTTGTTTAAAATATTGAGAAATTTCATGACTTAAGATCAAATTTACATTAGAAAAAGAGAGATTCTTAGATTAATGGTTAACAATACAAGAAATAGAATCAGTAAACCGAGATCAAATCTGGACAAGGCTGTTTGTTTGGTTTGGTTTGGTTTGGTTTCTTTGTTTAATGGCATATCAACCTTTGCAGGTTATTTAACACCAAAGCCATTCTCCTAGAAGAACAGTAGTCGTACTATTTAACCCATAGCTGTGAGGATAAGGGGGTTCATACCTTTCCCAAGGGTATTTGCTCGAAAGTGAACGTAATAGCGCGACTGGAGTATGAACTCGCTGACTACGATTCCGCAGTCCATCGCTTTAACCATTACACCACGAGGACCCCCCCCCCAAAGGCTGTTTGTGTTTCACTTTGTGTTGATCCCCTTGGAAATGATCCGAATTCATTTGTGATCCTCTGTAATTCTGAGTTGATAGTAGAGCAGATTATGTTCTTTAGTTTTGTTTGGCAACTAAAATCTCGGAGATGGAAAACTCTTCCCTCAAACCTGCTTTAAAAATTAATATTGTATTGCATCCTGCTCGTGGTGTAGGAGTTGGGTAAATGCACAGATTAGAAAAAAGATAAGGGAAGAACTCTATTTTTATTGAATTAGAGCATTAGTTCAAGACAGACAATGGAGTGTCATCATGTCGGATTTTATCTGGAATTGATGTCATTCATTGGTGAAAGTAAATATGTTAAGTGTCATTTTTCGCAGAACTATTGGGTAAAGTTATACTTGAATGCATTGAAATTCAAATGAGTCAGTGGTCCTTTTTTTTTTTGCATGATAATGACTGAAAAGATACCAGCAAACTAATCAAAATACAGATTAGTGTGCTATATGGTCCAATTGCTGGCTCTTAAACTTAGCAACAATTTTGAAGGAACTGAAATAACATCTGATTCAATAACCCAACAAAAATAAATTATCTTGACTACAATTATAATCATTATCAAAATGTGCTGACAGCACAGATTCCTTTTACTTTCTTTTGCCATTCTTCCCTATCTATCATTGCTCTTGACAAGCAATCTAGGCAGCATCTAGTGTCTGCAAAGTGCTGATGAATGTAAGTTTTGGCTGATTGACTGACACTGGTATGTCCACAAGATAACATTGCTTATAAATCTATTCTTACTTCTCTGGCAAATGGTAGAATATTGGAAAAAAAATTCTGTTGGAAACAGCAACAATTTCATCAATGTGTATAGATGTCATGCAGTATTTAAAAAAAAATAGTTTCTTTGCGAGATATTATCATTTCTTTTACAATTTACTCTTTTACTTTGTTAATGGGTATTCGTAATTTATTGATAAATGAAATGTTTTTAAACTCTTGAACAGAAATATTTCTGATAAAATAACATCGATTATTGTGTTAAAATAATTCACTTTGAAATACATAACTAATCTGTATATGAATTAAATGTTGTGTATATATATATATATATATATATATAGAGAGAGAGAGAGAGAGAGAATAAAGACAAAATAATTTCAAAATTTGTATACTGATATTCCTAGATTAAGTGATAGCATTTTATATTCTGTATACATACAGACATACATACGAGTGGCAAAGGAACTAAGTTATTTTTGATCTACTCACCTCTATGAAGTGGTGATGGGGATCTTGTGTCAAGACCTACCAGGTGAAACAAAGTAAATAATTTTATATATATATATATATATATATATATATATACATACACCCTTGTTGGTACATGAAACTTTTAGTAATAAGGTGAAACTTCAATTTACATTAATATATGTATATATATATATATATATAAATATATATGTGTGTATATATATTTATATATATAGGCTCGCAAAGTACAACTTTGGCAATCATTAAACTTTGTATCTAATCCCTCCCTATTTATTTATGATAAATTTTAGATATATAAACAAGAGGAAGTAAATTATTATTAGTTTTTTTGTAGTTATCTTTTCATTATTTAGTTGAGATTAAAACTGAAGCTAAACTTTTTTAAAACTGATTTTTCTGATATAGGTATCATCAGAGGATGAGATAAGTTTTAGTAAACAGACGAGGATTAAGTTACAAGTTGGATTAAAAAGGTTTATTCTCTTAGTTAAAACATTTGAATGCTGTTGCTCTTTCACAAATTTTGTTACAAAGTACCATTTTTGTTGTGGTATTGTAATAGACATACAAAAATGAAATTATTATAATACAGATTCTCAAAACAGTTTGAAACCGGTTCCTTAGTGCAACCCTTCCTGCATTGAGAAGAGTGTGTAGGGTAGATGTTACTGTTTCTTTTTCTATTTATTTAATTTTTTGTTTATTGTTCTTGTGTGTTTCTTTTTTAGGAGAAAGCAGACACTGTTGCCATCTCGGCCAATTGATTTACAAAATTACTCATTCAAATTCCATCTTATCATCCATCCTTCTACTCCTCCTCCCACTTTCTCTTCAATCTTGATTGCTTTTTTTCTTTTTCTTTCTCACTGTTTCTTTTTTCTTTTATCTTTTTATTTCTTTTTTCTTTTAGCATTTTCTTTCTTCAAATCTTTTATTTGTCAATCTTTTTCTGTCTTATCTTTCAATCCTCTTCTTTTTATTTACATTTTTTTTATCTTATTCACTTTTTTTTGCTTTCTGTAGATTTTCATATATTATTTCATTTTCTTTCTGTTTTTTGATTGTTTATATTTATTATTTTTTACTAATTTCTTCTCTTCTTTATCTTTTTCTTCATTTTCATCCACACTCTTGATTCTTTGTTTTTTTACAACTACCTTTTTTATTTCATTCCCCCATTTATACTTCTGCCCAGTCGGCTGGGGCTGTAGAATACACTGACTGCACCTCTGCAGAGGGGTAAGACTCCCCCCCCCCAATGAGTGTCCTGGATATGACACTAAACAATCTGATGGTGAGGTTCCAGCAATGCTGGAGCTTTGAGGAATGTGGAGTACCCCTTCATTGCCATCGCTCCCAGGTCCATTCTGGCCCGGAGTGGTAGCACCTGATAGGGTCCTATCTATGGGTTAAATAGAACTAACAGCATATTTATGCTAAAATTGATTGAGTAAACTAAATTGCTTGAAATAGAAACGTTTTTGACAATTAAACTGTACTTACATTTAAACTGCATGCTTGTGCTTAACTGTATTATTTGAAATAGAACTGTTTTTTGACATTAAAACTGTATTTACACTTAACTGAATTATTACATATAACTGCTTGAATAGTTTGAAATGGAAATGTTTTTGACAATTAAACTGTGTACTTATGCTAAACTGAACTGTTTTCAATAGAACAGATTATTTACATAAAAATGGATTTGGCGTTAAATAACCTACAAAGGTTGATATGCCATAAAACCAAACCTGGACCTGGATGTGTGCTTATGCTAAACTGAATTGTTTGAAATTGAAATGTTTTTGACATTGAAACTGTACTTACACTAAACTGAATTGTTATATATAACTGCTTGAATAGTTTGAAATGAAATGTTTTTGACAATTAAACTGTGTAGTCATGCTAATCTGAATTGTTTTAAATAGAACTGATTGTTTACATAAAAATAGGTTTGGCATTAAATAACCTACAAAGGTTGATATGCCATAAAACCCAACCAACCCATTTATACTTATTCATATTTATTTCAATCAATTTTTTATATCTCCTCTTTTTTATGGATTTTTTCACTCTTACATACCTCTTAATGGGAATGGCATAAATCCATATCTTTTCCTGCCAGCTACTGGGAAATAGTAAGGCAGATAAAGCTCTTTAGTTTTGAAGGTAAATAATAACGCAGATAAAGCTCTTTAATTTTGAAGGTAAAAAGTAAGGCAGACAAAGCTATTTAGTTTTGAAGGTGAATAGTAAAGCAGGTAAAGCTCTTTAGTTTTGAAGGTAAGGCAGACAAGGCTCTTCAGTTTTGAAAGAGATAAACAATAAATCCAAGCCAGCTGTATTCCATTTGATAATTGACCTCTTGTCACATCTTGCTTGTGGCAGGCAGATTGGATGAATATATATATATATATATAAGCTTTTTCTTCTTTTCACTCTCATATTGTATCCTCTTTGTTGTTTTCTTTAATAAACTTTTATAATCTTTTTGATTCTCCCATCCACTTTATTCTCTTAGTCTTTCTTTTCATGAATTAAAAAAAAAGAAATCTTTCCTTCACCTAATCCCATTCTCTTGTTTTTTTTTCTTTTATTTTTGTCTTTAATGCTTTCCCCTCACCATTTTTTTTCTCTTTCTTCTTTTCACTTCTTGTTTTTATACGTTTTTAATTTTTCTTTAACTTTTTTTTCTTTCACCCCCAGTTCATTTATCAATTTTTATCCAGTTAATCCACCCACCCATTTTTCTTTATTTCTCTCTCTTATCCTTTTTATTTTTTTCTATAGATTTTAATCTTGCCCTTTTCTTTTCTTTCTGTAAAAGCAGAGAAAGAATGAAAATATCCTCTGAACATTTTTCCTTCTTTCTTCTCTTTACAATTACTTTTTTCCCTTGAATAGAATCTCCATCTGCTAACCTACCACTATTTTACCCTTAGAATCTGCACTGAGTTTATCTCCATTTTATTCCTTTTGTTCTTTTTCTTTTTTTTTTTCATGCATCTTTCTATAATGTATTTAGTTTCCATCTTTGATCAAAAGTCCGCTGCCTCATTCTCTCACAGACAACCGATGCTTTGTGCTAATCATTGCCTCTTCTATGAATATATATATTGATTATCATTGAGTGTATGACGTATGTCGACATTTATTTATTGACTCGAGTCCCAGCCAAAACAGGCATTGACTTGTTATATGCATATGGGAACATTTTACTTGCACAAGATTTTCAGAGCAGTTGTACCAGTAAATGAAGCCCTTTCCAGTTTAAGGAATTGTTAAGTTAGGTTAATCTTTGATTCATATTCTGCAAATATATTGTAAAAAGAAATATTTTTCGTTACAATGACTGGATTTTTAAGGTTCATGAAAAAGATTATATTGAAAAGAATTAACAAAAAAAAAAAAATTTCACGATGAAATTAAAAAAATACCATGTAAATGTTTCTTTATCATTTTGAGATGCTTAAAACAAAAAATAAATGTTAATAGTAATAATGAAGTTTTCAAAGTTCTAAAACAATAAAATCTGACTGACATTCATTTTATTGAATTCAAAACTACTTTGTAGATTATGTTTAATTGACAAAAGTGCTGTTTCTGTACATGTAGATGAAAGAAAAAGTCCTAATGACTTCTTATATTTTGTATCTGTGGAAAAAAATTGTGACTATTATGTTGCTGGGTTATTTTTCTCTTTTCTTTTTTCTTTTTGTTATTATACCTCAATCTTTTTTTCCATTTTTGTTTTTATTAAAACTCAATCGGTTTTTCTCTTCTTTTTACTTGAAGTAGTTCTCTTGAAGGAATCTATTCTAAAAATTTTAAATTTTATTCACACTCCAGTGACCTTATGTCATTCCTTCCAATGACATTTATTTTTTATATGTTTTTTTTTCCTTTCAAAATGATACTTAGAGAATCTAGACAAAAAGAGCATTTTAATTTTTCATGTTTTAAAAGGTTTGCTTCTGTTTTTATTTTATTCAAATCTATTCTTTATGGTTTTCAAAAGACTATTAATCCGGTGAAAATCCTTTAAAAAATCACCTACTTATAAAAATGAGACAAATATTGAAATTTCCCTTTGACTGGCAGGTCTGGGTCTGTCTGGTGCCTCTCAAGAATTGTTAATATCAGAGAATCTCATAAAATATTCAGTGTGGAAAATCTAAATTTGAATCTGTGGACTTCTTTTTTCATTATATCAATCATGTCTGTAGAGTAATATTATCTTTGTCGTGTTTGTCTCACTCATGAATTTTCTTTCCAAAAACTTACGAGTCAATGTTATTTTTTTTATCAATAAAAATGCTATACTGCAATATTACCACATCAATTTTTTCTTCTTTTCACATGAATTCTAAGGAGAGTTTGATCTAAGTATATACGATTTCTCCAGGTGCAACAATGCACTAACATAGCTAGCCTCTTACTTCCCATCTTGTAAACTGTCCAAGACAAGCAAGACATGTTTGCGACTGGTGGAGAAGTAAGGATGAACTCATAAGTGAAGTTCTTCCATAGACTCTTACTCTTGGACATTCCTGTGTTGGCCAACCTGCAAAAACATAAATTCATCAGCTCTGGATGTTCTGGATGCCATCTAGAGAACTTACCAAGAGTGATGGTTAATAGGGATAGATGGTGAGAGAGAATTGAGAGATTCTATGCTGTCAGTACACCTTGATAATGATTGTATACAATTTTGTAGAAAATAGTTACTTGTTCTTAATCAAAATTTGTTCTTTAGATATTGGAATAGAATTGTATGATTGGGAATGTCATTTTTGCCAATTAGTGATATCTAGTAATGAAAACACTATTTGATATAACATTGTGTTGTGTATGTCACCAAAATGCCTTTTTTATCCATTTGTCTATCAATGCATAACTCAAAAAACGGCAAAAGCTATGACTACCAAATTTTATATGCTTATGAATGAAACTATTCAGCATGTTTTACCATGTTAGTCTTTGGAAATTTTGGAACTTAAATTTTGAAAAGGGCTGTTTCAGTTAACCATGTAATTATCGTTCTATATTGAGCCTTAATTTCTGTCTATCACTCTCTTGAAACTGAATCTCTATAGAACCATATAAAGTAGACATATAGTCAAACATTTTCTGGCTAGAAATCAAAATTATGATATCTCTTTTAGTTGAAACTTCTTTCACCATGATCCAATATTAGTGTATCGATTGATACATTGAATAAACGGAAGGAAAGACAAGATAATCTTGTATTCACATGTAACAACATTTAATGCATGCATAATATACATACATAAAATATCAACAAGAATACACAAATGTGCACATTGTTCTAAAAACAAGCAGTATATAAAAGGGGTACAAAAATGGTGAAATATTACTTGATGAAGTAAAACACTCAGTAAAGCTTTGTTGGTTTTACAATGCTAAGGCAAGAAACAACATCTCTAATAAATTTTCTTTTTTAAGTAGAGGAATTATATTGTGAATTCAATTACCATGACCAGAAAATCCGGCAAACACCTACACACAACTTACCGTGATATCCGCCACTGGTAGAGATCACGGTATACACTGCTGATGAGACCTAATAAGGTTGAAACAGCTGTCCAGTGTTTCCGTATGTCATGTGTAGGTGTTTGCCAGATTTTCTGGTCATGGTAATTCAATTCACAACATTTCTACTGTTTGAAGAACAGAGACAAAAATACTACATCTTAATGGGCAAAGAACAGAAAAATACTGTAAGATTCTGTGATTCTCATGTGACCACAGGACCTGCTTTATGTCTCATGACATAAAAAATTGTCTTGCTCTATTTACATTTGTATATAAAGCAATGGCCATCGAGAGGCAATATTAATATGTCAGTGGCTTCTTATCAATTTATTATTTCTCATAAAGACTTCATTTGGTGTTGAAAATTCCTCTTTTTCAGCTTGTAATAAGAAGTTGAGTAAAGTTGGTTTAAATTTAGACTCTTACTTCTCCTTGACTGGTTGCCATACCAAGGCAAAAAACTCAATCTGCACTGTTTTTTCTGTATAGCTGGGGTCAGGGAGAACTGTTGGATTCATGCCTTTCCCATATTGTCAGTAACTTTCACGAGTCATTAACATATCAGAAACTGTTTGGATGATTGGACCTCTTCTCCATGTTCTTGATGTTGTTAATGTTTTGGCTCTTATCAGGTGTAATCTAAAAGAAAGTCCCTTCCCGCACCTTTTTCCTCTCTCTCAGATTATCCACCTGCTGAGGGCTGAAGAATTGATTAGCCGAAACATTATATTATTGACATCAAGAATACGAAGAAGATTTTTAAAAAAAATTGATTGTGGTTTGAAATGAGTCATTTCTTCGGTTGCCCTGATGTTCAAGCTACATGAACAAATGCTAACTAATGAATAAAAAAAAATGCCCTTCTCACTTTGCTTTATAATGATTTAAGACTAAAAGAAATGAAGTTTGGAATTCTTGTGCATACAGTGATGGCAGGTGATTCCATCAAACTAATGAAAGAAGAATATTGTAATTCTGCTTGATTATAAAAGCCCATATTGTTGGGTGATTATTATACCGGCTCTAAAGACTTGCAAGGATATGGTACTCATATCATTTCAATTGAAAATCAAAAGGTTCTCTTTTTTTTTTTTTAAATCATTTAAAAACATTAAAAATGGTTCAAATCAAATAGCTAATGATCAATAGTTCAATATTTTTCTTTGAATTGATTGTTGATCCTCAAATTATCAGATGGAGGGGTAGTTGTGCTAATGGATGAGGGATTTTATTTGTATTGACAAGCTGCGGATAAAATCAATATAAAAGAAAAAATACCAGAATGATTTAAGGCTTTTTGAATGTTTGTCATCAATACTCAAAAATCTTGACTTTTATACCCTTTTTCTCTTCAAAGTAAAATTTTCAAGGAAAATAAAGTATCAAAATAGTTTAGAAACAGTTTATATATATATATATATATATATATATATATATATATATTTCTGATTTTAAATTCTTTGGGAATAAGATAGAAATTGAGATACAAATGCATTTTGGCAACTGATGATTTATAGCCTTTATTTTTTTTTTTTTTTATAAAAAAACAAAGTCCTATGGTAGAGCAATATTAATTTATATGATCATTAAATTAATTAGCATGGCAGTCAGGGGCAGGTCAACTCTGAAAGTAATGAAGCTTAACTTTCAACATTGCTTAAAAAGTTTAGTTCTACTGTATGAGAAAGGATGTTTAGAAAATGATATAATTCAAAAGGAAATAAAAGTTAGAATAAAGATAAAAAGACATGAACCTCCCATAACAGTTCAAGCTTCAGGCCTCTTACCCGCCCCCCACAAAATGTAGGTCCATTGGCAGGTGCTGAAATCATTGATCTTTGATTTTGTGGGGGTGCATGTTGCACATGCATACACAACATATACAAGGAAGTATACAGTACTTGTTTTATAAATTAATCTCATATATACCAAAATTGGATGAATTATGAATGTTTGATTATAATAATAATTTTACTCTATTCTTTTAGTAACCTACTTATGTGTTGTGGTGGAATCACCTACTAATGGACTCAACCACTCTCCATAATACAAGAAGACGCAGCAATACGAAGTCTGTCTAGATCCGGAAGCTAACCTCACCCCTGTGCGGTTATGCAAACTAGCTTACTGTCCTATGTTCTTGTAACCATCCTTTATTCTTGTAAATATATACTTATACTATAACCGTGGTATTCTGTTCTCTTTGTGACCCCTTTCTAGGGCCATAACATAATGTTTTGGACTTATCAAGAGTTTCACTGTAACAATTATTTGGTGTTGGTATTGCAGAACAGAAACAGAAAATCGGATCATATTTTTCTCTTAAATATTAATATTAAAAACCTGATTGAGTAGATTTTTAAATATGAGATGCAATGATATCATCTTTGTCAACCTGAATGCTGCTTTGACTAATATTCTTTTTAATCATTCTCTCTGACAGTATAGGGGGTGTCCCCGTGGTGTTATGGTTAAAGTGATGGATTGCGGAAGCATAGTAAGCCAGTTCATACCCCAGTCGCGCTATTATGTTCACTTTCGGGCAAATACTCTTTGGAAAGGTATGAACCCCCTTATCCTTACAGCTATGGGTTAAATAGCACCACTACTGTTCTTCTAGGAGAATGGCTTTGGCATTAAATAACCTACAAATATTGATATGCCATTAAACAAAGAAACCTAACCTAACCTTATCTGACTGCATAATGATTTAGGTGGAGTGATGAATGATGTATTTTAATCAACAAGGTGTAAGAATATATTGTACAAATTGACATGTTAGATAATGGGATCATCACAAGGATACTTAAATGAATATACCCATATAAGCTTATTTGTATGGGAACATACATACATAGATATATAATTTCATGCATACATATAGAGTATGATAATCAAAAAGAGGTTCACAAATATACGCATATATATATATATATATATATATATATATATAGTATCCATGATCACTCTATTTAAATCCTTAGAAATGTATATTTTGACCAAGTTTTGTGCATGTATGAACATGTATATATACATATGTATTTATGTTTGTGTGTGTGTGCACGTGTGCGTGCGTATAATTACTTTGTCTAGTGTTGATAATGAATTGTATTTTAAATTTTCAGAATCAGAATAAATAAATAAATAAATAAATATGGGTAGTGGCCCATGCTAGGGCAATCTATTCTACACATTTGGTTATTTGCTTCAAGACTAACATGTGCATACGTATATATATATATATATATATATATATATATATATATATATATTTCAATACACTTTTTCAGTACACATTTTGATTACTTTTCCAGTCTACCATAGAGGTAGATATAAAGTTTGTAATGGACATTTTGCATGGTGTAATGGTGACCAAGCTAAACTGCCGGATCATTACTTATGGGTTCAAAACTCACTGGTTACCCCATACATTCTTGTACCACATGTAAAAAAAAACAAACTTATTAAATAAGTTATAAATTCTGTAATATACTTTTTGTGTATCTAGAGATCTTGATGGTGAACCTCAGGCTTCACAAATAATGTTTCCAGTTGAGCTGATTGGTTGAGTTTTACAGTGTATCAACCTTTGTTGTTTATTTTATGCCAAATCCTGTTTATACATATATATTAAATATATATAGTTTGTTGCTAAGAATTTTTAAATGAGCTGGGGTGTCTTTGTTTGCACATAGTTAAAATGGTTTCAAGTATTGTTATTTAACCCTTATAGCTTTATTGGTACTCAGTTAAATGGTCTCAAGTATTGCTATGTAGCATTAATGATTCTGTTCCACATTATTTATTGCAATACTAGTGATACAATGAAACAGTCATTTGTTTGCGCACTGTTAAATGGCTGCAAGTATAGTAAATGATTAAACAGTTCTACTTGACCTGTAGATGGAACCCTAACAAGTATTGCCACTCCAGGTCAGAGTGGATCTGGGAGTAATGGCAATGAATGGGTACTCCACATTCCCCAAAACTCTAAGATTGGAGTCTCACCATCAGATCGTTTTAGTGTCATAACTAGGACACTCGTTGGGGAGGTTGACCCAGTGGAGAGATGAAGTTGGCATATTCTACAGCCAACTGGGCTTCTGTTAAGTTCCCATAGCTTTTCTGTCTAATCCTAGTATACAGTAATAAAACATTTTGTTCACTCTCTTCTGCTTTTTTTATTTGCCGTCCTTTTCTTTGCCAGAGAATTTTAATATTTAAAAAAAATATAATTGCCTACTTAAAATATACTGTAGGTTTTAAGAAAAAAAAACTAATTTTTTTCCTCAAAAAAAATAAATAAACAGAAACATTTTTTTTTTCCTTAAGAAAGATGAAAGTCTGTTTATTGGATTGGAAGAGTTCATAATTGCCATCAAATGTAAAATGTTGATGCAAATAATCCTTGCACTTGGATGCTAATGAAAAAATTAGGTACAAAGAAATGTTTATTTATACTTATCAAAGTTCATATGTCAAATCTTAATTAATATGCTTACTATTGCTGGGTTTTATTCAAGTATACAAAAAAAAAATCTCTTAAATAACTTCTTTTTTTTTTTTTTGCTCAGCTATATATTGTAGATATTCTGAATATATTCAACACAACTGAGTTGGATTAATAATGTTACAGAATACAAATATGAAAAAATGTTTTGATATAGAAAATTCATAAATTACTTAGAGGAATATTTTAACCTTTAAAAAAATCTATTAACTCCATTCAAACTTTGTTCCAGCGTACAGACACTATTGTTTAGAGCTATCCCCTCATTTCATTAAAATCCACCCCCACTTTCCATTTCAATTCATCCTCTCAATTCATTGAAATATATTACCTCATTGGTTGCTTTATTAGATTTTTTATTATGGGTATCTGATAGGATCTCCCTGAGCTCAAAAGATGAGATTAAAGGACCCAAAGTGTTAACTAATACAATATTGTACTTAGTTTACATTCCAGATATTAAGCTAACTTAAAACTTGCTAGTAGTAATGAATCTTGCTTCAATATGGTTAATTTGGTCCATATATTAAGTTTATTCCACTGGTCTGTAGAAAAATTTTGGATTCTTTGAGAGCAGATGTGGAAATGGCCTTCTTAAGTGTTAGAATTATTCATCCTCTTTTGGTTTCGGCTTTTTTATTCAATGGCATATCAACTTTTGTTGGTTATTTAATGCCAAAGCCATCCTTTTCGACGGACAGTAGAGGTACTATTTAAATTCATTACTGGAGAGATAAAGGGTTTAAACTTTTCCTTAGGGTATTAGTCCAAAAGTGAAGGTAATAATGCAACTGGAATTCAAACTGTAATAATTCAGTGAGACACTCTTTTAGATTTTTTAGACTGGATTACTCATGAGGTTCCTTGGAAAAGTTCTAAGCTTCTCCTAGGAAGAAGATTCATAGCTGAACATTTTTGTTCTTCCAACAAATTACTACTTCTTATAAAACTAGAAAAAAACTCATTGAGATTTCAGTCTTAATTTCTGTGCAAGTAAAGCCCATACAAAGCTGAGAGGTGCACAATAAATCAAAAGGTTTTGGAGCAACCCTTGTATATACTTTAGATATACGCTTTAATGCATTTAGCGCTGGAGGGTGTCGTCGGTGCTGTTTTGCTTGGTTCCTTGGGGAGTTTCGGTTCTTCCAACATCATACTTCCCTCACCCAGCAGACCCTATCAGAGATCATATTTACCCAACCCCTCCGCTCAGGCAGGATATGACACAAGGTCAGTTGTTAAGTGGAGTTTAACAGGTTTGAATTCAGAGTTTTCCTTCTCCTAGACTAGTCGTCTCACCAAGGCTGAAGGACCTAGTCTGCCCTACTATTTACCCATAGCTGGAGGGAGAATAATTGGATTCATACCTTTCCCAAGGGTATTAGTGCTATGTGAAATGCAAACAGTCTTGTCCAGGAATTGAACTCGGATCGTCATGTCCATATCCAGTGACGATAACCATTACACCACGGGCACCTCCTATCAGAGATGATCAGTCTCTGATATGCCCTCCAGTTCACGCAGCATAAGAAAAAAAAATTTTTGAAATTTAAATTGGCTTTTTATTTATTTGGATGATTATAGACTGCTCATATGTGCATCTGATTGGTTGTTAGTAATTTCTGAATACAACTTTTTTTGATTTTGAAAAAATTGTTGATTTTAATGAAGAAAAATTGCGCAACACTCATTGTTTTCTTTTTGACATATGCATAACATTAAAATCATTTGTATTAGGAAAGGCTACTCAGTATTTTTAAGTTATTATGTTTTACTATGATTTTTCGGCACAGTAATATTGTATATGACTTTGATAAAAAAAAACCTTTTTCTATTTAGGTTCTTTACAAATCCAGAATTTTTAAGATCTTTCAAGTAAAAAAAACAAAACGAAGAATAACTGCTATTGGAAGAACCTTTCGTCACAACGCTTTGAAATCAGAGCTTTCTGCTTTTATTGATTACAGTGTGATGTCTTATTAGTGTGACTACAGAGCTGCTTTATTCAGAGGCAACCACTGTCATGTTTCCAATAGGGACAGGGGAAAAAAGTATAAATTCAGAAGAAATCTTACCTGCAATTTTGTTATACAATAGAAATTTCATTTGTGGAAAAGGTTCCATACTCTCTGCTATTTGTAATGAAAGCAAGTATGACACATTGGATGATCTCGAGCCTTAGTAAGAAGATCTGATTCAGAGTCTAGTAAATGACTGGTTGAATTATTGAATTGAATCCTCCTCCAACCCATTCCAGGGCATCTCTGACTTCTGTTCAAAAATCCACCTAAAAATTGTTGCCAGATGTAACTACCTGTAGTTTTATATATTTATCTATTTATTTTTTTTAATTTTTAATTTTTTTTTTTTTTTTTTACTAATTGTTCTATTCTCCCCAAAATGTCCATTTGGAAACCAATACTCAATCAAGCACATTTTGATAGAATGCACAAAACATCACCAAACCAAGAAAAAGTTTTATAAGGCGAACAGCATGAAGGAATTATTTAAAAAAATAGCTCTCAAAAACATAATCAACTTCTTAAAAACAATTGGCCTCCTATTAAAGATATAGATTATGTTACCAACACCTTCGACCATCAAGTGTATACAAACAAAAAGCTTTGATCTATTTTAAAATATTAATTCCGGACTATTTATTTACAATTAATATTCATTTTTATATATATACACACATGCATATCAGAATTTGACATTCAATAACCCTTACGAGTTCTCATAGAACCCAACCATCACCAACCTAAAAATATGCGTTTACAAATCATATATATAATATGTGCAGAAGGGCTCTGGCATTAAGTAGCCTGTAGAGGTTGATATGCCATTGAATCCAACCAACCAAACCAAACTAATTGTTCTGTTTTGGACTTTTTGAAAAAATTCAATAAAAATAAGAATTTTATTCACTGAGAAAAGTTGATTGTAAGTTGTTTCGTAGCCATTCAGATTTTCCTCAAGCTTAGATGAAGAGAAAATGAATTAAAACCCTTCTAATATTTCCCAGTAAATACTGTTATTTATGTGAAGTTGATTTTATTGTTTATACTGAAACCTGATAGCAAAAAACTATCAAATGTTTAAGAGCAGTTGTCTGGGGCTCTAGAATATGCTGACTGTGTCTCTGCTGAAGGGTAAGACCTCCCTACAACAAGCATCCTGGATATGACACTTATCCATCTGATGGTAAGGCTCTAGTCTTGGAGCTCTGTGAAATGTGAAATACCTCTTCACTATCATTACTTCCAGACCTGGAGTGGTAGTTAGGGTTCCATCTGTGGGTCAAATAGAACTATTTATTATACATGAAACCATTTATCTGTGTGCAAACAAATGAGCCCTGGCTCATTTAGAAATAGTTACCTACAATCTATTCATTTTCAAACCATGTGTGTGTAAAAACAGGATTTGGTATTAAATAACCTTCAAAGGGTTAATATATTGTAAAATTCAACCAACTGATCAACTCTAACGTGTTGACAAAATTACCAAAATGACATCTTTATCCCACCTCCCTATAAGCCAACTCATGTCACTTCGGCTAATTTGGTTTTCAGTTTTGTTTAAAAGTTGAACCAGACAGAAACTCAGAATCTATACACATTAATGTTTTAATCATCAATTAAACATTCCTCTTAATTTTTTTCACTATATTACCTTTATCTATCTTTCCATCTATCGTAGGCTTTTTTCTCATTTAGCAGTCAGCTGCTTCATGTTTCAAAATAGAGAGAAAATTTTGCTTATTTTATCACTCTGATAATACTTAGCTTTCATCACCGTCTTCTGTAATAGAACATTACAAAACAATATAGCTTATTCTTTTATTTATTAGTGAGGAAAAAAATGAAGATAATTCTTGATTTTATCTATCTTTATGACTAATGTTATCTATATTATAATGATCCAATATTCATGGATACAATGGTCATTTGATAAATTTGGGGACTTTTTTAAAAAAAATCATTGTGCTATAAACATTTTTATTACAGTATTATATCATAAAAATGTTATTGCATAACCCTTTAACAATTACTAAAATGTCACTATATATATATATATATATAAACATTTTGGTATATATATATCTATATATATAGACATTTTGGTGTATATATATATATATATATATATAGACATTTTGGTGTATATATATCTATATATATATAGACACTTTGGTGTATATATATATATATATATATATATATAGACATTTTGGTGTATATATATATATATATATACATTTTGGTGTATATATATATGTATATGTGTGTATATATATATATATATATATATATATATATATATGTATATATAGACATTTTGGTATATATATATATATACACACTACTATCTCAGAAGATATAGGAATGTGATACAATATGTGGGTCATTCAATAAATAAAGGTAATTTTTTTGAAAAAGTAAAATATTTGATTTTTTAGAATTTTTTCTATAAATGTAAACTAAACATTGTTAAAAATTGGCTTATAGTAAAAATTATTTCAATCTTGCTGAAATATTTGTTTTGAGGCTGTTCAAAATGGCACCAAATCAAACAGTGCTCCAGGCTTGAACAGAGGTCTGTCATCAAATTATATGCAATTTACAGAAGAATGTGTGATGTGTCTAGAGAAATGTGTTTTAGTCAAAAAAATCTTTACAAATGGGCTAAATAGGAGTTTGTTTTTATGAGTCTGAATCAAAAAGACAGTTTATGGAATGAAAAAAACACTGACTCTCTGGTAAAGAAGAAATCCTGGGCACAGCTGTGAGTAAAGAAGGTCATGCTGACAGTATTCTGTGACATAAAAGAACCCATCACTTAAGACTTCCTTGAAAAAGATGCAACTTTAAACAGTGCTTCCTATTGTCAAATCTTTAGGCAATATTTCACCTTATATATTGAATGACCCTTGTATGTCTCTGGAATACAACAAGAATTGGCACAAAGTAGCTTTAACAAAAACCTGACCTAAAGAATAAAATAATTTCCAATTCAATTTGTAATTTATTGATGGTAAAAGATCTGTTTCTATTCATTCTGATCTTTATGATATTTCAAGGGAAATCATTATGGAAGGTTAATTATAGAGTACTTTCCTTTATTTATTTACAATTAATTATCATACATATTCACTATATAGGATTTGAGTCAACATCAAGCTACTAGGGCTGTAGAATACAGTGACTAAATCTCTGTAGAATGGTAAGGACCCCACTCCCAATTAGTTGTCTGGATATGACACTAAATTGCATCTGATGGTGTGGCTCTTGAGATGGAGAACTTGGAGGGATGTTGAGTACCCTTCATTGCAGCTCCATTCATATCCAGAGTGGTATTACCTGTTTTGGTCCCATCGATGGGGTCATATAGAAATATGTAATTATTTGCAGTACTTGAAACCTGGTCCAGTTGTTATATAGTCATCTACAGCATCCCAACGACACAATAATTAAACAGACGCAAGGACAAAGACGCAAGAAGAAAGGACGCAGGAATGAAGGACGCAGGAAGACTTCTTTATAAAATATTTTACCTCTCATCTTTATTTGTAAGTTTCGAAAGGGTTGTTCCAAGTTTGCGTGTGAGAGAGAGCTGGAGACCGAACATTACTGAAATATTTTGACCCCGAAGTTATGGCCGTCAGCGTTGTGTCTTTCTCGTTCTCCATGGTTGCTCAACCGGAGCACTGGCTTTCCTTACTACATCTCATCTACCACCTCAACTCTACTCACCTGTCTCCACTGACTCGTTGAACTCAACTCGTCGGCCTTATATTACCTTCAAACTCCCACGCGCTGATATGGACACGCCTCCACGACTACTTCCGATATCTGGGGACCAGGATGTGTCACTTCCGCTTTCTTTGGAATGGCCTGTGTGATCGTCATCGAGCGGAAATAACTGTCATCCAGTTCAGAGGTCACTCTCTTCCGGTGCGTCAGTCTATGAGAGTATAATGGGATCTTTTTTACCTCATCCCATTTCATCAGCCAATTTCCGCCCACGCGATTTCCTCTCATAACTGCCACCAGAATGTGTCACCTCCTTCCGGTGCATTACCTTGAATGGCATTTTTGGCCGGGTCAGCAGGTCAAAACATAACACAGTCGGCTGGGGCTGTAGAATACACTGACTGTATCTCTGCAGAGGGGTAAGACTTCCCCAACGAATGTCCTGGATATGTCACTAAACAATCTGATGGTGAGGCTCTGATAATACTGGAGCTTTGGGGAATGCAGAGTACCTCTTTATTGCCATTGTTTCCAGGTCCACTCTGGCTCAGAGTGGTAGCACCTGATAGGGTCCTATCTAGGAGTCAAATAGAACTTAACTGTATACTTATGCTCAACTGAATTCTTTGGAATAGAACTGTTTTGACATTTAACTGTGTGTAAACAAAAACAATACTTATTTTAAACTAAATTGTTTGAAACTGAACTGTTTATATGTATAAAAAATGGATTTGGCATTAAATGACCTAAAAAGGTTTGATATGCCATAACACAAAATGAACAACCAACTTGAAACCAACATTTTATGCAAACAAATAATTAATGTTTAATTGAATTATTTGTATTACATAGCATGTCATGAAAGCAGCTATGTGCTATAAAATTGATAATGTTGAATAGCAATACTTGAAACCATTTAACTGTGTGCAAAAAACAAATAGCAATACTTGAAACCATTTAACTGTATGCAAACAACAAATAGCAGTACTTGAAACCATTTAATTGTATGCAACCAAAGGAGCTGGTTTGTTTAAAAATGTCATCAATGGGTAGGTAACGGTCCCATCACAATTATATATTTAACTAACCAACAAATGACATGACACAATACTGAGAGCACCTGTGGTACATCTGTCAACAGAAGTAAATATATTCATTCATTATATATTCTAGATGGATTCCCGTAATATAGAAATAAGTCTCTGATCATTAAATAGTATAAAATTTCATGAATATAGCATTTGGTTTGGTGGATATTGTATTGTGGGTAGCTCTTAAACCAAGGATTGAACCTTCAACCATTTTGCTTATTGTCTTCTGTTTTATCTTTATTGGGTACATTTAAAAGCTGCTTTAGCAAAAGTATTTTGTTCTCACTAAGTATCTTTCCTAATCAAAAATCAAAGTTTTCTTTCTAATTTGACCTGGCTTAGAATACACTGACTGTATCCTCTGCATAAAGGTAAGATTCATTACCCATCCTCCAAAAATGAGTGTCTTGTGTATGGAACTACACTGCATCTGATGGTGAGGCTCCAGTCCTAGAGATCTGGGGAGTATGGAGTACCTCTTCATTGCTATTAATCCCAGTTCCACTCTGACCTGGATGTAGTACTTGTTTGGATCCTATCTATGAGTCAAATTAAAGTGGGGGAGTCTCCATGGTGTATTGACTAATATGTTGTACTGCAACATTATAGTAAGCAAAATCAAACCCCAGACCAATATCCATGGGAAAGGCATGAACTCTCATATCCCTCCAGCTATAGGTTAAAAGATACCATTGATGCTTTTCTTTTAGGATTACTTTGGAATTAAATAACCCTTGAAAGTTGATAAGCCAGTAATCAAAAGAAACCAAACTAAACCAAATCATATAGATCTGTTTAAAGATTATTAATATTCAGTAGGACTGTGTGCCAAAAAAAAAAAACTCTTAAGAAACTACGATACAAAAAATATAAATATGATTGTACAATGAACATGATTCTCTAACCTCTAGGTATAAAATAACCCTAGAAGGGTTGATTTGCTGTTAAAATCAATCAATCATTTTCTTACAAATGAGTAAATTCATGGTGATTAGTGCCATTAACTTAATATTTCCACTTGCTGACCTATACTGCAATGATTTATTGATAAATTATGGCCAGAGTTTCTAATAATTCAAAATAATAAATCAGAAACAAATGGATTTATTGTATTTTTAATTTGCAGTTAACAGAAATAACTTTGTTTATTTTTTGTGATAATGGCAAAAATTGTTATGTATTGAAAAAAATGAAAGTGCAGAGAGTTTGATTGTAATAATGATTGATTTATTTAATGGATATTATCCTAGAACCCCCATGACTTCCTTTAAAAGTAGTTTTCTTTTACTTTTGTGACTTCTAAACAAATAAAAATCTGTAAGCACTATATAAGTAGGTGATGAATATAGAAAACTAGACTTCAAAAAAAAAAAAAAAAATACCTGCCTATATCTGATTATTTTGGCTTACTATTGCATTTTGATATAAAATGATGAAAACAAAAATAATTTTTTAATGCTGTAAAGAAGAAATAAAAATAGTGTAGGAAATTCATATGGAAGTTTGATGACTGTTTTCATTGGTATTTTACTTAATGGCATATCAAGTTTCATAGGTTATTTAATACCAAATCCATCCTTATATAAACCATCATCATATCAATGGCTGTTTGGTAGCTATAATTGCTTGGTATATGCCCTGACAGACCCTGCTAAGTTACAAAATACCAAACTACCAACCCTATGGAAAGAATGATTCACAAATATAAGCATTTACTGGCAGTTGAAGCTTGCGGAACTAGTGAAGGAACAAAGGCTTGCTCGCCTAGCCAGCGGGCTGGCATCAAAAATGGCCAAAACAATGCAAAAAAACAATGCAAATAATATACATGTGTGTGTGTTTGTTGTGTGTGTGTGTGTGTATGTGTATATATATATATATATATATATATATATATATGTGTGTGTGTGTGTGTATATATACATATATATGTTCAGAGTGTGTGGGTGTATATATATATATATATATATGTATGTATGTATGCATGAGTGTGAGGGTATGTATATGAGAGTGTGTGGCTATATATATATATATATAGAAGTATGTGAGAGTCTGTGTGTGTATATATATATATATATATATATATATATGAGAGTGTATGTGTGTGTACATGTATATATATATATATATATATATCTGAGGCACTCTTAGTATATTGGTTATTATCATAAGAAATGGGACCAGCAACCCAAGTTCAAATCCTGGAAAAGGCTGTTTGCATTTCCCTTTCAGAAAGACTTGAATCAATCTCTTCTTCCCACCCTCAACTTTGGGTTAATAATAGGTCAGACTGGAATTTTTAGGTTTGGTTAGGCAATCATTTGAGGAGAAAGAAAAATTCTGAATTCAAACCACTTAACAAATTAACCTTGCATCATACCCGACTCATTGTGAAGGGTTTTGCTACATACATACATAATATATATAATTCCTATAAATATAACAGATGACTTTCCATATCAAATGATTTCTGTTAATATAAAAACATCTAACATCTGTATTTAATTAGAATATTTATAATTGATTTCCCATCTGCTTTTTATTTCCAATGATTTTACTCTTTCTCTCTCTTATCTTTTTAATAATACTTTTTATAAACATTTTACAGGTAAACATATGTAGACATTTTACTTTAGATGAAAGAGAATATCAAAAAGTTGCACTTAAAACATTATGGTCACAAAAGCCATTTCTTGCTGAACTTACCTAGTTAGTATAAAAAAAGGACAAGAGGGATTGTCTGTGTATAGGCAGTTGCTTGTAGAGTTGATGTTGCTTAAAGAAGCCAAAGAAAAAAAAAATACAAACTAAAGTTGAATCACTAATTACAGGGAAAAACATGGAAACATGTCTGACCTGAGCAGCCTTTTATCATATCCAAATTGATAAAAACCCAGCCAACTAAACTTTTAAGGCAAGTCATTCAAATTGCCTTTGTAAATTAGTCTGGCGTGTGAGGAGAAAATAAAAGTGGAAACTCATGTTTCATTTGCCTCATCAAGAAAAGTAAAAATAAATGAGAAGGTAGATAATTTAGCTCTCTTATCATTTGAATTAAAGAATAAAGAAAACTCTTACTTAACGTTATCATTATTCCAACCATTAGAACATTTCTCAAAATGATGCTGGAGCCGTTGAATACAAAAATAAGACGTGTTTTTCAGTGAGGAATATAGACTCAAATAAAGTTAGCCAACCATAGTCGAGAGTGACCTGAAGATTCCCTTTACAATAGCTACTACACTGTGGTAGACGGGATGGATTTATTAAGTCTTAATGCTTTTAAGAGAAAATTGTTTAGTAATAATCTTATCTCAGATAAACACCTTTACATCAATGGGTCAGGATTTAGAGGAGTTCTAAATTTGTGAAAAACCAAGAAAAAATAGTGTCAGCTCTAAATTCTTGCAATTTTAAGAGAAAGCATTAGATAATTTTATACATTTTTCTTTGAAAAATCAAAATTTGATAATTATATTCGATTCTAATCAATTAACAATATACCCCTTTTTCTATCTGTGCCTCTCCCTTCTACTCATATATGTGTGTGTGTGTCAGAAGATATTGCCTTTATGTAATGTAGTAGCAACCCCCTTATCCCCTGTGAACCTTGTAACTGTTTGAATGATAACCAAGGGTCAACTGTGAGGACTTTCAATGTAAGTGTAAGAAACAGTTACATGAGAGTTGTATATTTTTAAAAAGATCCAGTCAGTCAGCTTGTAATAAGTGGAGGACAATTTCTGACCTGGCGAAACTGCCACCCTCACTAGAATGGGCTATGATTTATGTATCAATAGGACCTTTCCTTCTTTGATTCAAAAAATACCACTTCATGTCCTCCTAAGGGTCACACTTGCCTGAAACACACTTCTAAAGTGTGTGGTATTTTTTATTACCACGTGACTAACTTTTTCCCTTTCTGTGAACATCTAATCTGTTCATCTTGTCTTTTGTTCCCCCAGCTATGGATTAAAAAGTACCACTACTGTCTACAAGGATCAGTTTGATATTAAATAACCCATGAAGGTTGATATGCCATTGAATAAACCAAAGCGTCTCATCTTTGTCTCTAGAAACTTTTGTTAAGACGCAGTAATGCAATACTTATCGTAATAACATATTCATTGATTCTCCCATGAAAAATGAATTCCTTCACTTGTTGCTTGTTTATCTCAGACAAATGGCAGAAATCATGGGACAATCAGACCCAAAACAAACTCCATGAAATACAAGAAGCTATCGGAGAGTGGCCAACAGGCTACAGAAGTAACAGAAGAGAAGAAGTAATACTTGCCAGATTGCATATTGGGCACACCCACATTACTCATTCACACCTGTTAAAAGGGAAGGATGCCCCAGTGTGCCCATCATGCAAAGTACAACTCACAACCAAACATATCCTTCTAAATTGTAACAACCTTAAACATATCCGCACTAAATACTATCAAGCAAGAAACCTGAGGGACATCTTTAAGAATACAAACCCTGAAAACATTTTTAATTTTCTAAAAAAAAGCAACTTTTTCAGTAAGATATAACCAAACATCTCTATAGAACCGCTATTTTAATGACTGAAATTAAAAATAACCTTTTTGGCATTAAATGACCCACAGGGGTTGATATGCCGTTAAACAAAACTCAAACTCAAACTTGTTGCTTGATATGAATACTAAACATTGTGTTATAACTGGTACACTCTTCATTTTACTCTTTTTCTGTGCATATATGTATACAAATAGACACACACACACACAGACGTGTATATATATATATATATATATATATATAAGATGGAGCATTAGTAATAGAGAAAGCAATAAAAATAGAAAGTAAATATTTATTATAAACAAAAACAAACAATACTTCTTTGTCAACGTTAATATCACTGGCATCCCTATTTCTTCTGTTTCTTCCATGTATATCTTTATAGATTTGCTCATTCACACAAACAGGTAGAAGTGTGTACATAAACACAGACGTTTATGAATGAGTGTGCTATTTCTTCCTTCCTCATAAATTGAGTCCTTTCCACCAAGGTAGACAATCAGTTTGTTTTTCTGCTCCACTTCTCCGAAGACTGTTCTATCTTCTCCTATTTGGATAGATTCTCAGATATTTCTCCATGCTTAGTTCAAAGAACATGAAACATATGAGATTCTAATATTTAAATCGGTGTTTCCCAATGAGTATATGGGAAGGAGTCCTTGTTGCATAGTGAATAACATGCTGGACTGTGACATCATAGTGAGTTCAAATTCCAATGGTACAGTTCTAGTCACTTTTGGACTTGGTTAAAGATGGGGCGAAGGGTGTTCATACTTTGAGAAAGGTATCCACTAAGCTGTGGATTAAATAGTACCCCAACTGTTCTTCTAAAAGAATGGTTTGGGGATTATATAACTTACAAAGAGTGATATTTCATCAAACAAGGAAACCAAACCAAACCAAATCAAATCAAACCAGTGTTCTCCAGAACACTTGGGTTTCACAAGTGGTTGCTAGAGGGTCTATATGAACGACGGTAAAAATATAAAGAAGATATTAATAATGGTATATAATAATTTTTATGCAGGAATTCCCTGAGACATGAAAACTTTTTAAAGGGTTCCACAAAGGTAAAACGGTTGAGAAATACTAATCTAGATTATAATAATTGTTGCTTGCCACTTCACTTAGTAGTACTATTTATGCATGCAAAATGTTCATAGGATTTGGACACTCTTCTTAAATGTTTAAAATGATACCCTTAACTTTAATATTTCTTACAAAGTCAATAATAATAATAATAATAATAATAATATTCAATGGAAAATATGTCTTGCTTTAAACAGTGAAGATTTTGCTATTTTGCAATTGTTGTATCATAGTCTTGAACCCCCCCCTCCAAGAAAAGACCAATAGGAAGTTATTACTTTTGATCATTGTTGTCAAAGTCCCCTTCATTGTAGTGAAATGTCATAATTTTCTAAAAAGAAAATTCTCAAGAATTCCAAAAAAACGGGGAACTCCTTAGAATTTTCTTTTCTTTGATTTGATTTCTTAATTTCTGATTAGTCCTTTTCTAATGGCTCGTAAGCAGTTGTCTGAGTTTGAAAAAGATCAAATTGTGGCATACAATGATTGTGAACTGTCACTTTGCGATATTGCAAACAGAATCACTCTTATTCATCAATTGACATTGTCTTCAAAAATTGTAAGAAAACTGGAAATTATCATCAAAAAGAAAATTGTGGCTGCATGAGAAAACTCACTGTGTCTGAAGTTGCAGGTTCAATCCTGATTGCAGGGAATAACAATACAGGAATACTTAATACTTGTTCCTGGTTATGGCTAATGGAATCAGAACAGATGACCCCCATGGATTCAATAAAGGATGTAGTTCGAAGTTCTGTGTAGGTTCCCGAGTTTGACAAACACCTGAAGAAGGCAGGAGGACATATTGGCCGAAAACTTGTGGAAATAACAATAAAGATGAAGAAAATAGTCTGAAAACCCTTAACAATGAAAATCAAAAGTTGAAATTGATAAAGTTTTTCGTATCACCAGTCTTATTTTTTGTCCAGTACTGGAAATGCCAATTATGATTGTTATATAATACTCTTTCATATCTGCGTTACGGAATGTGAAGAATGGCTGTAATCAGTTCTTTAAGACTCTTTTTACATAAACTGATTGTGTTTATATTTACCCAACTCCTCTGTTTCAAGCAGGATGAAATAGAAAGTCAATTTTTAATGAGAGTACAGCTGGTTTGAATTTAGATTCGACTCGTTGCCTTACCCAGGCTGAAAAACCGAGTTTTCCATACTATTTACTCATTTACTGGAGTGAAGGCGGAAGACAGATAGATTTCACTTTTTCCAAGAGCATGAACAAAAAGCTTCTTGCAGAATTTTAACTTGGGCCATCAATTCCATTTCTAAGCAGAGATTAGATATTAGTTGGACCTGGTCACCACTGATATCCACCAACAGTTTTAGAGTATCTAATGAGGATATAAAGAAGACATTTTCTTGCAAGAAGAGCTTGTTAACCATTACATGGTGGTAGGTGTTGCAAAGAAAGTATCTGTTGATTAAGTATTCATGAAGATTTCCTTGTTAGCATTATCTTTAAATGTTTTAGTTTTTATTTTTTTCTTGAGTTCAAAAACAAATAAATAGCCTTCATAATTGTCGTCATCATATTAGGGTGGGCCGAAAAGTTCATATGATGACATCATATCTGTTGTTGATGACTTTTTTCCACCAATGGGATCCAAACACTGCAACACCAATGGAAGAAGTGTGTGGACCTCAAAAGGGATTATTTTGAAAAATAATCCACATTTGGTCATATTCCATGCAAGTATCTTTGTTAGCCTATGAACTTTTCAGTGACCCTTGTAATGTTTGACTGTTGTTTCTTTAGAGAGACATTAAAATTGTTATAGTGCAAGGATGATGATATACCGAGAGATTTAAGTTTTTATTTTATTAATCATTAGAATTAAAATTCATGTTCACTCGTGTTTTTTCATACAAAATCATTTCTTTTTTTTTTATTTTTTGTTTTCATTAGTTTGTTGTTTCTGAATTCTTTTCTGATAGCACTTTTCAATTTGATTCAGTAAAATTCTGTCTTTTTCAACAAAATGTTTTGAATTGACCATCCATACATTTCAGTGATATTCGTTTTTGATTTTTGTTTCCATTTTCAAAATTTTCTACTTTTGAACAAAGTAAAAATCAAAGAATAATGAAGCATTTCCTTAACACATGAGATAGTCTGTGTATTTTATTTACAAAAAAAAATGTATTTTATCTCTTGTTGGGTCTTGTGACTTTCATGCATCACTAACTAAGATACTTCTGCAAAAGACCCAAATTCTTTGTGATTTGATCAGGAAAGGAAAGGAAATTGAAGTCATTTGATTTAATCTTTATAATATTCTGATTCATTCTTTGTTAAAAATAGAATAACTTTTCCTAATTTTGAATAAAGCAAATGAATGGCTTTTAAATTCATGTTCCATTTTTATCATTAAGAATAACTGAACTGATTTGTGTTGCGCACATATTCATTTTTAAGTTTTCAAATCATTCATAAATGAATTTTGTAAAAATTATTTTTAGTTTTTATATTTGATTCATCAATATTTGTTACTTTATGAAAACTTTTTTACCCTATAGAAGCTTTAGAACATATGGCTCAGGAATTTTGATTTTTCTAAAAGGGAGTCTAGAAAAAAAAAAAAAACAACAAAAACACAAACAAAAAAACACAGCTGCTCTCTTTCTTTCCTATCCTCATATTTGTTTCCACTTTCATTACAAACAAATCACTGACCTCAAACAATAGGATGTTAGAGCTCTTTTCTCTCAGGACAAGAAAATACAAAAAATAAAAAAACAGTAAGGCCACATTACTCATAGATTTGCAAGGAGTTGACATTGATGAAATATTCAGTACTCAACAGTGAACTATGTTTTTCTTTATTTCTTTTTTTTAATTCTTAAGACCCATTAATAAATAAAAAGGAAACCAAAAGAAGAAAGTATATCTTTATGGTGAGAAGTTAGAACTAAAAGATGAGAGGTGAAATGTTCAATCTTGAATGTTTACATTCATTTAAACAGACTTTTTTAGATTTTGATTTTGAGAAAATGATACCAGATTTTAATTGTTCTCTCCCCATTTTTTCTGCTGTTTTGTAGGTAAAAATATTCCTTACCCATAAGATATAAATTTAGTTTTCTTAATTTTGGATCCATCTCTTTGCATTGATTTAGTTCTGTTTAAAAATTTTAAATCTTGTTAAAAGAAATTTGAATTTTGCAGAATTCAGGTCTTCCCTAATTTTGCAGAATTCAGGTCTTCCCTAAGATCTGTAAAACATGAGGAGTTGTTGGCCTTTCCTTTTTACACTGGCCCATAAGTTGGCAGAGAGTTGAATTCAGAGTTGTTCTTTTCCCAGACTGGTTGCCTTACCAAGGTTAGAGAGCCCAGTCGGCTCTACTATTTTACCCATAGCTCTGAGGGAAATGACAGATTTCTAAGGGCGCATTAGTTCATGGTTAGGAAAATAGCCTCAGATGGAATTTGATCTCAGAGTGTCGATTCTATTATTCCACTTAAACATCCATAAAATCAACAATAGTTTTCAATCGGCAGAATTCTTTGTAATATTCTCTAATTATTCAAGAATTTAATGCATAAGAATGAAATGATTTGTGGCTGTTCTGAAAGTTGACCTGCTGCTTTTAGGGAACGGACAAGAAGTTATTTGCAAAACTGATTGAAAAATTGTCACAATTTTGTTCATCTAGAAAATATATCAAGGATCAAAAGAAAAGCGAATTGCAGTTACAAAAGAGAGAGAGAGAGTAAGAAAACAGTCTATTGAGATTTGGTAGAGTTATGAACTATTAGTATATATGATGTGAATTCTCTGAGCCCGAACAATAGAGCTTACAATATATAGTAAATTTGCATTCATCATCAAATTTTGACCGAACAAGTTCCAAGGGTTAATGCCACTGAATATTTTTAGTGTTGTTCATTGACATGGCTGGATACTTGTAAAATCTAAATTTGTATGAATAACAAATGAAAGTGTCCTATATAAGCTGAAGGATGGCAAGGATAATAGCTGAAACAAAATAGATAGAGAAGAATTAAGTGGAACTGAAAGAGAAAGAAAAGGAACGAAGAAGGGAATAAGATAATATAAAATAAGAGAAAAAGAGTATTTAAGAAAAAATAAAAGTAAAAAGGAAGACCATTTAGTGAAAATAGAAAGAACTCTGGAAGAAAAGTAGAGACTAGGCAAATAGAAAGTTGAATCAGAAAAAAAGATTCAAAGATGAATGATCAAAGAAGGAAAAATGAATAAAGACGGCAGAGTAGAAAAACCTGCATCTAGAGTTGGAAAGCTCCGTTATATCATTCATTGCAGTTTGACATCATTTTGATATCAAAGATGTCTGAAACAAAAATGGCTAAACAAGATGTGGAATAAAACAAAGAATTACAAAAGGTGTTTTTGGCTGAATTAAGAGGGAACAAATAAGGATGATGTAGGAAGGAGTAAGAATACAAAAGATTTAAGTGAATATGAAGAATCTAAAGAGAAAGAAAATGAGAAATCAGAAGAAGCAAAGTAAATAGGAAGATAACAAAAACAAACAAACAAAAAACAATGTAGAGGAGATTATAGAGTCAGAGACGAGTACATTTGAGGTTTTTTTGTTGTGGTTTTCATTCTCTTTTGCAGTGTCAGGCAACTGATAAGATGCCAGTTGATCTTTTTATTTAAAACTTCCTTTGAACATTGCCAAACAAACAAATATCCTCCTTCATGCAAACAAGTTGAAATATGATGATCTTAATCATCAATAAAATCATCATAATCAATGCAATCATCATCATTGTCACTGCTCCAGCTTTTGTCAGCATGATAAATTGAACCTGAAAGACTGAAAATTACAGAGACTGACTCAGTATATATTTTTGATCTCAACAGTTTTTTTTTTTCATTGAGCTAGAATTATAAGGCTTTTATGCCATACTAGTTTTCCCAGCCATAGGTTAATAGTAGGGCAGTCTGCCTTATTTAGCCTTGGTTAGGCAACCAATCTCGGAGAAGGGAGATATGTATATGATGTTAGTTTAGAATTACTGCAGTGTGTTTTCATTTTTTACAATGTATTTATTGATTTTTTGACTTATATAAATATTATCTGGATGAATAGACAGTCAATGAAAGCATTGTAAAACTGGTCTATTATTCTTTCTATTCTTCTGTTTATTAACACTGGTTGGATGTTGTTCATGATATGCACACACACACACATATATATATATATAGTATATGTGTGTATTTGACATAAAAGATTAAGTCATGAACAATTTCATGAATACTTCCTTAGTGTTAATGATTTTTTAATATATCATTGTTTACTTACATTTTCTTCAGAAGGGAAGTAAATTGATTCAAGTCATTTTTTCGTTTATCTGTATGTTATTAAGATTCTTATTATGTTTGTGTGCATTTGAAAATATAATAATAACCAAGCAAAAATGTCTCACCTATGGGTTAATTAGTATCCCTACTGTTCTTCTGCAGTGGTGGCTTTTGCATTAAATAACCCACAAAGATTGATATGCCTTTAAACAAAGAAGCCAAAAGAAGAAACCTGCAAGAATAGAACCTTCTAGTTTGATTTTATTAAAGCAATACATGTAAAATACTCTTAGAGAATAAAACAATTTTCCATTAAATGATAATTTACAGTGTATTTTTTTATGCCAAATATTATTTTTTATTGTCCTAATTCTCAATATAATGGCAATAACTGTAGAATATTGATCACTTCTTTGCAAATAGAAGCATTAGTATCATTATGGTCTGCCATTATAAACAAGGGCACAGGTTGTCTCTTAAGAAAATGAAAATACAAATGCATTGAACCCAATAGAAATGAAAGAACTGAAGAGATTATTACCAGGCTAAAAAAAATAATTGCATATTCTAATCATTTCCTCCTGATATAATTGATTGATTTTAATGGCCTATCACTTATCTGGGGTTATATTATGCCAAGAGGTTAGGGAATTACAATCCTATCAAATAAAAATAGTTTTCAGACATAACTATTTGATCCATAGGTTAGACACTAACAGGTACTACCATTCCAAGTTAGAGTGGACCTGAGAGTAATGACGATGAATAAGTGATTCCACATTCTATAAAACTCCAGAACTGGATCCTCACCATCAGATGCAGTTTAGTGTTATAACCAGGACCCCGCTTTTTGTGTGTGAGCTTACCTGTATGTAATTTATTTCAGTTATATTTGTCTTATATTCGGGCATCAACTTAGGTTTTTAAAACATGTCCTCTTCCATTGATGAGCATTTCTATCCATCATTCAGGCTAGTATTTATATAAATTCAAGGGTAATTTGTAATTTTTAGAAAAAAGAAATTTGTGAAGAGCCATGATCACACAATCCTGAAAAGACTTGCCTCTTTGCAATCCATTCTGCTATATCATAAAGAGCTTTATAAAGTCTGAAAATATTCAACTCAAACATTGTTTTTTGGAAGAAATTGTGGATGGTACACTTAGTCATGATATTAATAGTTATCTATTTAATCAAACTTATGTATTTTTACCATATCTTTCTGACTATATAATGTAGATTTTACTTTTAAGGAATTTTACCTTTTATGAACATTTTCATTCTGCCATCTTTGGCTTTAACATGGCAGGAATATCTTGATTGCTTTACCATCTGAGCCAAACATTCATTTGTAGAATGACTTGATAAATCTAAAAAATGATTGACAATAATTTTCAAAAAATCCTTCCTCAAGATAAAAACAATAATATGTTAAATATAATTGGTAAATTACAGTTATGCTTTAATGTTATTCTTATAGAATATTCAATGCTTTTGTTCTGTTAGTGAAGAATATTTCATTCATTCTTCTCAATGAAAAACACTGAGCAAAAGATGAAAGTCAAAAATTAATTATTACTATTGATTCCTTTCTGTTGATTATTTCTGTGAATTGTTTTATGTTTTGCTTTTGTTGACATAGCACTTTGTTTTGAAATCATTAACCTCTTTGTCCATCTGGATTGCCAAGTTAAACAAATGTCAGAATAAAATGGATCAAATAAAAAAAGCCTATTACTAAAAATAACTTATAAAAATTAATTATCAATTAAAAAAAAGAGAATTATAATATTTATTCTTAATGTTTAAGTATTGATTTGGAAGGTTAACGACTTGAGTTTAGTGCTAAGTTAGTGGTCTTTAAGAATTATTGCATCATTTAGACTTTAATGAAACACCTGCTGAAAAGGTTTGATGAGAACTACACAAAAATGCGGCATGATATTTTGAATAAATCCTAGAAGCAGCACCTTAAAAACAGCTGTTGTTTGACAACTTACCTCCCATCAAACAAACCATTCAAGAAAGGCAAGCAAGACATGCTGGGTACTGCTGGGGAAGTAAGAACTAGCTCATAAGTACCATTCTCCTCGGGACTTCTACACATGGACACACCAGTGTTGGCCAACTAGTTGAAATTTACATTCATCAACTCTGTGAAGACATTAAGTGACATCAAGAGGTTTTTGCAAAAGCAATGACTGATATGGACAGATAGCAAGAGAGAATCAAAGGATTTGATGCTGTTTGCAAGTCTTGATGATCATCATCTTCATCATGATATACTTTGTTTAAAGAAAATTATAATTCTTATTGTCAGTATATATTTTTATCTTTCTTGTGAAAAACTATTATTTGTAAAATTCTGAATGATAAAAATCCGGAGAAAATATTTATTTAAACTTATTTATTACAATTACATTCAATTTTGGTTCATATGAGACTCATATATTTGAATTTGCCAGAAAAGATTGTTTAAAATATGATAAAGATAATTATACTCAGTTTTTATGTGAACTGGTGCCTTGATCTTGGTGATCAAACCACAGTTTTCTCAACATCTTATCCTCCAGCCTTTTTTTAGGCGTTTGTTCAATTAATGCTCTGAGAAATTTTAACCAAATCCTTCAGATGTAATGGCAGAAATTGTGATAAAAATGGTCACTTTACCCTGTGAAAATGAAACTCTTCCTTATAAAACATTGTCTTTTATCTAAGTTTGTTTTCAATCCCAAATTATTTGCTGTAGTATGAATTCGCCCTCTTTAATTGTGCTTCATTGAATTAATAATAGATGTGTTTTACAAGTTAATTTAATGACAGAATTTTATTCATGCTTCGAATTAAACTTGAGGTTGCAACCAATATTTACAATTAGCGTCAACACTTTTGATCTTTTTTCTTAATAAAATTGAATGTGTTTATTCTGTGATGAAATAAAACAGGAATTCTTCCGAGCTGTAGCCATGTCACTACTATTGTATGGTTGCAGCACTTTAACTAATGAATTTCTTGAAGAAAAAAACTAGATGGGAACTACAGTAAAATGTTGCATACCTTTTTGATTGAATCCTGGAAGCATCACTTTACAAAATGGCAGTTCTGATGTCAATTACGTTTCATCATCCAAGTAAGATGAACAAGACATGCTGAGCACGATTGGAAAAGTAAGGATGAACTCATAAGTGACATTCTCTTCTGGACTTCTACCCATGGACACACCAGTGTTGGCTAATTAACTGAGAGAGAGAAAGAGAGAGAGAGAGATGAGGTAATCTGTGCTGTAGGTATATTTTAATGACGATCAACATTTATAGAAAAGTCAATAAATGATGGAAATTATTTGAAAATATTGGATTTTAGATTCTTGTGTTTTAAAATGAAATGTTGAATATTTCTCAAGTCAAAATGAACCGAATTCATATATATATATATATATATTACTTCAAATTAATAAAATATCAGACAATTATTAATATAAAATAGTTGATGTGGCGTATTATTATTATGATAATACCATTAACTCAAATCTCAAAGAACGAGTACAGTGGTTCAAATAAACTGTGTACAATAACTAAAAAGCAATCATACTAAAATTACTATAGTGTTTCTGAAAAAAAGAAATTCTTCATCTGAATGAATAATCATTCACTATAAAGCTAGTCAATGCAAATCTTTTTGGATGATTTTCTAATGTTTATCCAAAGTGACATTGTGACTTAGACAATTAAATAAATACACATGAAAAAATAAATTACTACTTCTTTAAATTGATTAAACTGTCATTGTTTGTTCAGACTGTTACTCTTATGCTTTGTGTTTTTAAGCCCATTACGTATAGATCGATATTGTATCAATGTTTAGTTTTCTAACTCTTTTAGTAATATTCAAATGTGGGCAGTTCAAAATCAATGCTGGGAGTATGTTTATTCACACAGTTAAAACTTTCCTCTTCTTTGTTTATCTTTTCACTTCTTTTTTGGTTTTTTTGTGTTCATAATATTTAAATTGTTATATTGTATCAGTGTTCATTTTAATTATTTTAGGTTAAGTCTTAGGTGAAGAGTTTGGACCAATCTTGATGGATTACTCTTTTTGCTCTGTTTCAAGTTCACAACTATTCAATAAGTACTGCAAACCTCCAATTAACATCATTCTTGAATTAACATGGTTTATACATTTTTAACAAAATCCCAGATAATATGGATCTAATCTCAATAAACATCATAATTTTCAACTTTTAGATCTAAGAAGAGGCGACCAAAACGCTTGTAAAAAATGAACACCAAGTTCAAATAGTCAAGAAAAAGATATCATACCAACTATTGAGCAAAACATTAAAGTTTAATGAGACGTGGAGAAAGAAATTTAATGTTAAAAGTGGATGTATATTGAGAAAAAAGACACCAGTGATGTAATGGTTATTATTATTGGAAATGGACTTGATGACTCAAGTTCAAATCCTAGACTAGGCTGTTTGCATTTCACATAGCACCGCTACACTCGAGAAAGGTATAAATTGAACTATTTTCCTTCCCGCTATAGGTAAATAGTTGGGCAGACTGTGCTCTTAAATTTTGATATGGCAACCAGTCTAAGAGAAGGAAAATTCTGAATTCAGACCTTTTAAACTCTGCTTAAAAACTAACCTTGTGTCACATTTTGCTTGTGGTGGAGGGGTTGGGTAAATACATATATAGAGAAAAAGAAAGATAAGATTGTGGTTCAGATGAAACTGGAGAAGTATTTTTCAAAGAAATAAATTTTTGAATAATTATCCTTTCTCCATCTGTTTTTATATTCACTATCATCATTGTCATCATCAAGGTGTGTTGCCAGCATGCATTCCTTTGAATCTCTTATCGTCTGCCTCTTTCAGCCATTTCTATTGCTACATTTTCTAGACAGCATTGTCCACATACAACCAGTGAATGTAAGTTTTTGCTAGATGGCCAACACTAAAATGTCCATGTATGGGAATCCATATGAAAACATCACTTAGGGATTTGTTCTTACTTCCTCAGCAGTGCCCTCATGTCTTTCACATTTTATTTGGATTGCTTGTAAGATGGGAGCTAAGTGGTAGTACAGATGCTATTTTCAGGAATTGTTTGAAATAGCACACATCATCTCTGTGTCATCCCCATCTCACTTTATCATTTTTTTAAAGTAGTCCTTGTGGTGCAACCATACAGTATTTCTAACATAGCTATAGCTTGGAAGAATTCCCATTTAAAATATAAGTAAAGTTGGCAACCGTAGTCAAGGGTGACCCAAAGGCTCCCTTTTCATTTACTACTACCTCGAGCTGTAGGGGAAGGGGCTACTCCTTTCCCTGAATTGCTCTACTTTACCCTTGATCTCTACCTTGTAATGCTGAGTGTAAAGCTAGGTGGCATCAAGTACCATTTTTAAAGTCTTTGGTGTGACTCAACCTGGGATTGAACCCAATCTCCTGGGACACTGGCAAACATTCTACCCTCTAGGCTAATGGGTTGGTATACTAAGGAATAAATTCTATATTTAAAAATTCCTGTTGAAATCTACTCAGTACTAAAACGTAAACTTAGAGATATTACAAACTTTTAAATGGTGAGCATATTTTTTATTATTCATTAGTACGTAATTATATTGACGTGAAATACATAACAATGCTGTGTCATACATCCTCTGTGATGTATCACTAAAGATCTTTTGGGATTTTGGTCTTTCAACATCAGATGCCTTCACTTAGCTGATCTTGTCGGGGTTGACTGGACCCCAGTGTGCATAGCACAAACCTGATACACCTGTTGCTGTTTGGAACTTTGAAGAAAAAAAAGAAAATGTGCAACAAAGTCCAAACTATTTGGTGGCAATTTCCCATAACAGCAACCAATCAGAAATAGATGTCGATATATCTACCTGTATATAAGTTGAGTAGTAGTAATTCCCAGTTTCAATTAAAAGATCAAACATGGGACCAGCTCACGGTAACACCGACAGTGCGAGCTTCTGAAGAATACTGCAAAAGAGGAGATAAATTTCATCTTCTCATAGTCGCCCCACTTTTTTTTAGTATGTAACAATATATAGATATGGTAAAACTATACTGAAAAATATTCCACTGCATCTGTAGAAACTTATTCAATGAAATATAGCAGGTTTTAAAAATGAATTATTTCAATGAGCCTGAGATTTTTATGGGACCATTTAAGCATCCAAATCAAAGCTTTTCTTGATTTTGTTAGTGTTTATTTCACTTGTTTTTTTTTTTTAAATTTGTTTTTCTTTTCTTTTCTAAAATAAAGATTTCATTCACTATGCAAGAAAAGAAAGAATCAAATACAAAAATTTGGTAACTTCTATCTTAGTCGGTACTTTACTCAAGGAAAGTAGTAAATTTTGTGGCACTGATGACAGTACAGTTTTCTGAGGATGGTGAAAAGCAGAAGATAATTAAGATATACAATTATAAAATCTGATAATGAAGTGCTCTACTCTGCCTTTTTTTTTAAACTTTGATATAGGATTATTTTCAGAATAAATACAGAAAATAAATATCAGTACTTTGATAATTATTTTGACTACACCTTAATATACTTCATGAATCTTGTACATGTCATTATATAACCGTTTTATCATTAGATCTAACTTTTTTTTTTTTTTTTTTACTTCTAACAGAGATAAAGAGATTTCTGTAAAACAAATTGGGTAAAAAAAAAAAGAAGTCCTATTAATATCTTTTGAGGATGCAAGGAAAATTCACTTTGAAAAAAGTTTGGGCACAGAAAATTTGGTCTAAGAGATTATGATATCTTTAAAGAAAGTAAATGAAAAGAATAAGAATTAATTACACCAATGGCATTGATAGCATCTATAATAACCAAATTTTCTTGATTGAATTTTCTATGACCAAATTTTCTGACGACTAATTAGACTTAACTTAATCAGATCTACAAGATGTGTTCAAAAAGTATTGAGGCTGAAGCTGTATTTTCAAAACAGAAACAAACAATGAATGAAACATTAATTTTCTTTAAAATAGTTTCTTTGACATTCAACGTACTTGTTGTAACTTTGTTAGGGACCAGAAATAAAGACACAAGACAGGAAATGAGTTAAACAAATATATTGACAAAGAACAGTAGTACAAACATATACAAATGACAGAGTTACCAGTGAGACTGTTTGGTCCGACTGTCAGGGCTGTCTGCTGGAATACTGACTTTTACCTAAGAGTAGTACCTGCAGCTATTTATAGCTGGGTGAGTTCATGTGTGCATGGGTAAAATACCATAACAATACGCTTCTGAGTCAAAGCACCTTTTTCTACTCTTTTTTAGATATAATGTGCAACTATATAATTGTCTTTCAGATACTGTCCACCTTTTACTTAAATGTCAAGATAAATTTTCTATCTATGAAGCAAAAACAAATTGTACAGACAAGTTGTAAGTACTTTGGAAGGTGCTGCACTTGCACAATCATCTGTTTTGCAAAAAACTAGTGCTTGAAAAGAGTTTTAACACTGATTTATCTGGACTTAGTCGAGACATCCATACATCCTCCTTTTTATTATATGTTGCTCATCTCTGCACAAATCTAAATTTAAATTTTAGGACGCTCTCATGGCGTAATGGTTATGGTCATCAGAAATGGACACAGTTACCAGAGTTCAAAGCCTGTATGAGGCTGTTTCCATTTCACATAGAGGTACTACCCTTGGGAAAGGTATTCATCCAACTATTCTCTCTCAATCTCTGGGTAAATAGTAGGGTAGACAAGGCTCTTTAATCTTGGCATAGCAACCAGTCCAGGAGAAGGAAAACTGTAAATTCAAACCTGTTAAACTCCACTTAAAAATTGACTTTGTGTCATAACCTGGTCATTTGGAGGGGTTGGGAAATGCATACATTTAAATTGTAAAATTAGAAAAATTTCAAGATTCAATCTTGATCCTTTTTGCTTGCACCTTGAATTGTCATATTGGTAAAAAGCTGTATTGTTTGCCTTCGGCTCTTTTTACCAAAATGTAGAAATCTTACTGACAATGTTTAATCTAAGCATGATACGTCAAAGAACCAGTATCTATACTTTACAAATGTCTTCAAGAGAAATGAGAGAACACCTATTTAATGAACAGTACTTGCTGCTTTATAGTAAGTAAAGTTGGCGACCATAGTCAAGGGCGACCCAAAGGTTCTTTTTTCATTAGTTACTACACCAAGGTGGAGGGGAGGGTGAAACTCCTATCCTCAGGTTGCTCCATGTTACCCTTGATACATACCTTATAATACTGAGTGTTAAGCAAGGTGACATTGAGTACCATTTTTTGAGTCTTTGGTATGACTTGACCAGAGATTGAACCTTGGTCTTCTGGGCCATTGGTGAACATTCTACCCACTAGTCCAATGGGCATAATGCTGCTCTGTATTAGAACTAAATTATTATATCAATGAACTGTTAAAAATTCATGAATTTATGAAGGAACAAATCTTACCTCTTGATAGAGTCTTGTATATTATGTTAGTTTCTATTAAGGATATTTTTAATACAAGGCAGATTCAATAAATAAGATGAATTTTGTCTAAGGAATTGGTAATAGGAAGCACCATTTATGGCTGCAACTTTTTCAAGGAAATCTAAAGTGATGAGTTCTTTTATGTACCAGAACACAGTAAGCATGACCTACTTTACTCCTTGTTGTGCCCAGAACTTTTTCTTTACCAAAGAGTCTTGTGTGTTTCCATTCTACGAACTGTCTTAATTGACTCAGGCTCATAGTACCAAACTCATATTTAGCACTTTTGTTAAGATTCTTTTGACTTAGACATGCTTCTCCACATACATCACATATTTTTCTGTAAATTTCATATAGTTTGTACTTGTCCGCTCCCAAAATTTCATGATAGATCTCTGTTCAAGCTGTTGCAATTTTTGAAGAGCCTCAAAATAAATATTTTTGCTCTAAACTAATTCAAAACAATGCAGATTTTATATTTATTAAAAAAAAAAATTATTTTAAAAAGAAAAATTCCCCTAACTTATTGAACAACTTTTGTATTTCATTAGTTTAATGGAATTGCAAAATCATTTTAAAATAATGTCACCTTTTGGCAACACAAATAAACAAGTCACATAATATTAAATATTTTGATGCTGTTCTATAATGTGATATGTTAATGATGTTCTATAATAAAATGTTAATGCTGTTCTATAAGGAAATATGTTAATGCTGTTCTATAATGAGATGTGTTAATGCTATTCTATAATAAAATATGTTAATGCTATTCTATAGTGAGCTATGTTAATGATGTTCTATAATAAAATATGTTAATGCTGTTCTATAAGGAAATATGTTAATGCTGTTCTATAATGAGATGTATTAATGATGTTCTATGATAAAATATGTTAATGCTATTCTATAATAAAATATGTTATCGCTATTCTATAATAAAATATGTTAATGCTGTTTTATAATGAGATGTGTTAATGATGTTCTATAATAAAATATGTTAATGCTATTCTATAATAAAATATGTTAATACTATTCTATAGTGAGATATGTTAATGATGTTCTATAATAAAATATGTTAATGCTGTTCTATAAGGAAATATGTTAATGCTGTTTTATAATGAGATGTATTAATGATGTTCTATAATAAAATATGTTAATGCTGTTCTCTAATAAGATATGCTAATGCTGTTCTACTATAAAATATGTTAATGATGTTCTATAATAAAATATGTTAATGCTATTTCAAAATGAAAAACTGGGAGATTCTAATGAAATATAAGATTTTCTGAATATGTATTTAATTCTTTTATAATATTTGTAAATCAATTTCTGCAGCCTTTTTTCTATTGTTTTACTAAGATAATTTATAAACTGTTATAAAAGAGTTTTAAAAATTAAGTTTTCTTTAAAATTTTTAATGTAAATTCTTTTTAAGAGCTAAGAAAATGCATTAAAAAGTAATACCTATTTTTCTTAAAATCTCTTTGTTGATAAATTATGTGGGATATAGAAATAATTGGTGCTTCTTGGCTGATAATAATAGGATTATTAGAATATGATTAAAATGTGACATGGTAAGTCTAAACAAGGAGGGTTTCTCCATGGTGTCATGGCTAATGTACTAGACTGTGACATCCTGGTAAGCAAGTTCAAACCACAGTTGTGCTATAATATTCACTTTTGGATTACCTTGGGAAAGGGATTAACCTTCTTATCTGCCCTCAGCTATGGTTTAAATAGTACCTCTTCTGTTCTTCTTACTGGATGACTTTGGCATTAAATAACCCATGAAGGTTGATAAGCAATTAAAACAAAGAAACCAGCCCAAACCATACCTTGCCCAGTCGGCTGGGGTGTAGAATACACCGGCTGCTTCTTTGCAGAGGGGTAAGACACTCCCCCCAACAAGGATATGACACTAAACAATCTGATGGTGAGGTTCCAGGGATGCTGGGGCTTTGGGGAATGCAGAGCCCCACTTTATTGCCATTGCTCCCAGGCCCACTCTGGCCCGGAATTGTAGCACCTGATAGGGCCCTATCAATGGGTTAAATAGAATTAAACTACATACTTATGCTAAATGGAATCGTTGTAATTAGAACAGTTTGACTAAATTGAATTGCTTGAAATAGAAATGTTTTTGACAATTAAGCTGTGTACTTAGCTTTAAACGGCATAATTATGCTAAACTGAATTGTTTAATAAAGAACTGTTTTGACATTTAACTGTGTATAAACAAAACCTATTCTAGTACTAAGCTAAATTGGCTGAATTAGAACTGTTTGAATAAACTGAATAGCTTGAAAAAGAAATGTTTTTGACAATTAAACTACATACTCATGCTAGACTGAATTGTTTGAAATAGAACTGTCTATTTACATAAAAATGGATTTGGTGTTAAATAACCTCCTAAAGTTGACATGCCATAAAAACCAACCAACCAACATTATTTGTCAGTGACTCATGATTTCTTATCCAGTTTCAAACATGGCCAATTGGAATTGTGTTGACTTTTAGCTCTTTATTGTTAAAATTCATCTTACACCTTTTCTAGAAGACATTTGCCCTTATAACCTTTGACCAGTGAGCAAGAAAAATGTTTCTCTTCTTTTTTCCTAATGTGATTCTCTTCCTTATCAACTGACTTATGATAAAGAGGTGCTTGTAGTGTAATAAGTATCACAACCGGAAATGGACCCAACAATTTGAGTTCAAAGGTTGTCATTAAACAAAGAAATTAAACCAAACCAGACCCTCAGATACTGTCTTATATCGATCGCATCTTTCTTTTATGATTTCCATGATAAATATGTAAATCGAAAATAGATATAAAAGGAAAATTTTCAAAAATTTATTTCTATCATCCTTAGAGCTTTTTCTTATGAGGGTCATTAAACAAGGTTCTAGACTTTTTACGTATGGGCACTTTTATTGATAGTACACACATGAAACTCTAGTCCCCTTCTAAGTAATCTCCTCCAGCTGCAATGCACTTGTTGTCCCATTCCAACAACTTATGGAAGGCCCCATGGAAGTCCTCTCATGTGAGCGCGTCAACGACCTTCGTCACAACCTCTTTCATCACCTCAGTTGTCTCATAACGACAGGCTCCGAGCTGAGGGAATAACCAAAAGTCACAGGGAGCAACGTCTCGACTATAGGGAGGGTGAGGTACTGTCCTGATGCCCATCTTGGTCAAATAGTCTGTGACAAGGATGGAGTTGTGGACTGGTGCATTGTCCCAGTAGAAATGCCACTGACCCGATTTGAAAAGTGCTGGCCTCTTCCCTAAAGTCCCTTAAAACCTCAACATAGTAACCCTAACTGTTTGGCCAATCAATTCTGGTGTATTGACTTCCTTACTCCTCCCACACCTCTCATCATCCCTCATAGACTCCCTGCCTTCCTTGAATCTCTTATGCCACTCAAAAACTGATGCTTGATTCCTGCAAGATGGTCAAAAAGCAGTCTGAAGCATTTCATACGTTTCTGCAGCATTTTTTCCAAGTTTAAAACAGAATTTCATTGCATATCATTCTTCTAAAGTGTCCTCATGTCCAGATTGCATTTTTGAAATTGACCAGCTGTAACAATCAGGTTTTAGTAGGGTGTATTCCAATTGCTGCTGTAGCTGTTCCTTTGAACCTGAAATCATAAAAATTGGTCAGTCATCTTATAAGATGTATAGCAATAACATAGTGAATTTTCAATAGTCTATGACAATTTTAAATACCTGTACAAAAAAAGTGTGGAAACTTATTGCAGGCACCATATACTATTTGTAGTCATGTAAAGTACTTTATACATCTCCACTTGTACCTTTAATCGATCTGTTCGACAATTTCAAAATAGATGACATTTTGTCCTTCTTAAGAGAGAGTTGTACCAAAAAATATGACTTATTAAACTGGTTAATCTTGTGCAAACAAATGAAATCCTGTTTATAGAAAATTTTACCTACATAAGTATTCGTTTAAAAATCTTTGGTTGAACATATATATATATATATATATATATATAAAGAATTTGGCATTAAATAACCTACAAGGGTTGATATGCCATAAAACGCAAACAACCAATTGCCCAGTCGGCTGGGGCTGTAGAATACACTGACTGCTTCTCTGCAGAAGGGTAAGACCCCCTCAACAAATGTCCTGGATATGACACTAAATAATGTGATGGTGAGGTTCCAGCAATGCTGGAGCTTTGGGGAATATGGAGTACGCCTTCATTGCCATCGCTCCTAAGCCTACTCTGGCCCAGAGTAGTAGCACCTGATAAGGGTCCTATCTATGGGTTAAATAGAACTAACGGTATACTTATGCTAAATTGAATTGTTTGATTAAACAGAATGGCTTGAAATAGAAATGTTTTTGAAAATTAAACCGTACTTACATTTAAACTGTATGCTTGTGCTAGACTGAATTATTTGAAATTGAACTGTTTTTGACATTGAAACTATACTTACACTCAACTGAATTGTTATATATAACTGCTTGAATAGTTTGAAATAGAAATATTTTGACAATTAAACTGTGTACTTATGCTAAACTGAATTGTTTTAAATAGAACTGATTATTTACATAAAAATGGATTTGGCATTAAATAACCTACAAAGTTTGATATGCCATAAAACCCACCAAACCAAACCAAAAACCAAATCAAACCAACCAACCAACCACTTGTACCATTTCAAACAATGTTATCATTACTCTACTTCCTTATTTTCTGTTTTGCATCTCTCTTTTCCTTTCTTTTTTTTTTTTTCTTCTGCTTTTTTTTTTGGGGGGGGTGCATCATTTTATCTTTCTGATCTTTCATCAATCTACCCCCGCTCTCTCGCTTGTCTATTTCATGTTTCCCTCCTTTCGATTTGTTTTCATGTTTTCTGTCTTCTTTCATTCTCTTACCCTATGTATCCTTTCATCTTTTTCTTTCATTCCTTTTTTCTTTGTTTTCTCTTAGTTTCTTTTATCTTCTTCCTTCTCTTGTATTTATCTTTCATTTCTTTCTTTGCTCTCAATGTCCTTCTGTCTGTCCTTCTGTCTGTAATCACTCATTTCTCTCTTATTCTTCTCAGCCGACTCGAAAGCCAGTAATTCTATTATTGTCAACCAATCCAGTTAGTACAATAAGCACAAGACGTTTGCAGTCTAACCGAGCATTAAGGCCTTATCATGGTGGATGAATACTTATGTTTGACCCTGCTTCATTCCGGCCATGGAGTTTCACAATAGAAATGCTGCTTCGTTTCAGGCACTTACCTTTATGCCAGAGTGCAAATCTTGTATTCTTTAAGCCAGACTCTTGGTCTGTGAATCAGCCAACCGGAGGCTTTCTATTGAATAAACCATTGTGCTACAGGAAAATTGCTGACTAAACAAACCATCTTGTTCACTTCGTAGTGGCAACTGTATAAATACCCGGCACAAGAAAGCCATTCGAGGCTTTCCTTGAAATTTCTATCATAACAGAAAATGTGGCATTTTGATACGTGATGAAGGGGAATCCTCATACCATAGTCGTTAACGTGCTGGACAACACCAATGTTAAAACTACAGCTGGGCTATTATGTTTACTTTTTGCCTTAGAAAAGGCATGAACTCCCTTATCCCTCCCAGCTCAGGGTTAAATAGTACCACCGCTGTTCTACAAGGATTGATTTTGCATTAAATAACCCATGGAGATTGATATGCCATTAATCAAAAGAAAGCAACACCAAACTAATTTTTTATTCATCGGATTTTGATTTAAATTTTACTTTCCATGGCTCATAAAAGAGCAGTTATGATGAGAATTATTTATAACCTCTCAAGAGAATATATTAATTTCCTAAATTTTTTAACATCATCAAGACATGCTGACAGCGTGGATTCCATTGACTCTCTCTTGCCATCCATCCCTATCAGAAAGTCCTCTCGGTGGCATCCAGTGTTCACACAGAAGCTGATGAATATAAGTTTTTGCTGGTTGACTAATATTGGTGTGTATGCATTTAACCACCCCTCTGCACAGCCTGGATGTGACACAAGGTCAATTTTTAAGCAGAGTTTAACAGGTTTGAATTCAGAGTTTTCCTTCTCCTAGATTGGTTGCCTAACCAAGGCTGAACAACCCAGTGTGCTCAACTATTTGCCCATAGCTGGAGGTAGAATACTTGCATTTATACCTTTCCTTTGGTTTGTAGTGCTATGTGAAATGCAATCAGCCTTATCCATGTTTTGAACTCGTGCCGCTGTGTCCATTTCCCACAACAATGACCACTCCACCATAGGCATCTCCTACTAATACTCATGTGTGCATGTGTAGTAGTCCATTAGAGAATAGTGCTTATGACTTCATCCATACTTCACCAATAGTGACGAGGGTGTCATAAGTTATTCTATGATAGATGAACAAAATGTAATTCAGTGAATTATACCCTGATTGTATGGGGGTGGGTCCTCGTGGTATTATGGTTAAAGCACTAGACAGCGAAATCGTAGTAAGCGAGTTCAAACTCCAGTCATGCTATTACGTTCACTTTCAGGCAAATACCCTTGGGAAAGGTATGAACCCCTTTATCCTCCCAGCTTTGGGTTAAATAGTACCACTACTGTTCTTCTAGGAGAACGGCTTTGGCATTCAATAACCTACAAAGGTTGATATGCCATTAAACAAAGAAACCTAATTTTTTAGACTGTATGAAATGCAAGTAATTACAATGAAATAATAATTTTTTCAACTGATACAGACCAAAAAGAAAAAATTGATTCAGTAAGGTTTGTTGTTCGTGGATTTGAATGGTATGTCAACTCATCCAGGATTATTTTATGCCTACTGATTACGAAATAATGTACATTGTATGTCGTTAACAGTTTTAATGATGTATTAATATCATTGGTTTTGTTTTACTGCATATCAACCCTTGTGGGTTATGTACTTCGAAATCCTGTTCATATCAATATACCCAATTGGCTGCTTCTCTGCAGAGGGGTAAGAGCCTCCACCCCCACCAATGAGTGTCCTGGATATGACTCTAAACAATCTGATGGTGAAGTTCCAGTAATGCAGGAGCTTTGAGGAACGAGGAGCACTCCTTCATTACCATCACTCCCAGCTGTGGCTCGGAGTCGTAGCACCTGATTAGGGTCCTATCTATGAGTCAAATAGAACTAAAATTTGTACTTATGCTAAACTGAATTGTTTTAAATAGAACTGTTTTTGACATTGAAACTATTAATTTATGCTAAACTGAATTGTTTAATTTCGAACTGTTTTGAAATTTAACCGTGCTTGAACAAAAATCTATACTTATGCTAAATTGAATCTTTATCATTTGCTAAACCAAATCTTTATCATTTTATTTATCCTTATAAAGTAGCTTTCTTGCTGAAATTTTTTCTCGTCAGAAACCAAAATTATTACTTTTTTTCTGTTCACTGGAAAATCAAAACTGTTAATATTTGTTGAACAAGCAATGACCTCCAGGGGTACTGTGAACCGTTAACCTCTTATTTACTAGAAATTCCTCCCAAAAATGTGTTTATTGCTGCGATTGAAAATGGAAAAGATAGATTTATTTTTGATTTATATAAAATCCTGCCTGAAGGACAGGTTTTCAGCTAGTCATTACAACAAGGCCGATATACTTGTATGATCTATGAGTTAATATAAGTGAACTTGAGAATAATTGACAGTATTTGATTTGGTTGGTTAATCTTCATTCATTTTGTAGTCTAGACAAATCTTAACATTAGCTCTTTGATAATTACTAAAGCTGAATTAACCTGAATAATGCTATACATGTCACTTTGTGAAAGTATACATTTCGATTTGGACAAAATGATTTTGAAAGATATCAAATATTCATTTTTATTGTCATTTAGGATATCGGCCACCAAAAAAGTAGAGGAAATATATGCTAAATTTCTTTTACTTTACTTGCTAATGTAAGGAGTAACCAATACACACACACACATTTATAGATTCTCAAGTCAAAGAATTCCTTAAAAGATTATAACAAGGAAGTTCCTGCGTCATAACAGCTAAACTGCTGAACTGGGGCCTTGAAGTAAGTGAGTTCAAACTCCAGTGGCACTGTTACATTCATTTTTGAATTCGTGGAAAAGGCACAAACCCCATTATCCCCCTCAACTTTAGGTTAAACGATATTACTGTTATTCTTCTACAAGGTTAGCTTTGGCATTAAATTACCCCTGAAGGCTTGATATGCCATTAGGCAAAGAAACCAAACCAAGATTATAACCAGTTGAAGACTTAGACACTTAAAATGTTCTTAGCATTTTTAACATTTCAGATGATTTAGAAAACTTGACTTTTCCTTTTTTTTACCAAGTATCTAATCTCCTTGTATATAAAATGATTTTATGCATGTCTATTTATTGATCGTGTAATTTAATTTTACCATGGAGCCATGAAAAATTCCATTCTTATGTTACAAAGATTTTTTCTTGTGTCTTAGCACCTGCCGTTAGGAATCAACTCATTTTTATTATTTATAATAATATTATTTTCAATCTTTAGCACAAATTTTGTCAATTTGAAGCTTTATAAGTATGTTAAAATATTTATGACTTTATAAATTTATGATTTTGATTTTATTTATGTCATAGTTTGAAATAACTGATGGATTTCCACAAATACAGATACTACGTTTCTTTTTGGCCAAAGTGTCAGGAATGTAGGCCAGAATATACAGGTGCTATACTCCTATCTCAGAAATGTCACCCTCTGACACTTAGGTTATTGGCATAAAATACAGATGCTTCGCTCCGATTCTCAGCAGAAGTTCTGATCCGTACATAGATAATCTTGAATGTGCTATGGTTTAATGGTTATTGTCGTAGGAAATGGACACGGCAACATGAGTTCAATTCCTGGACAAAGCTGTTTGCATTTCACTTAGCATTAATACTCTTGAGAAAGGCATGAATCCACTTATTGTCCCTTCAGCTATGGGTAAATAATAAGGCAGACTGGGTTCTTTTGCCTTGGTTAGGCTGTCTAGAAGAAGAAAAAACTGAATTCAAACTCTACTAAAAAATTGACCTAGTGTCACATCTTGTTTGTGTGGATGGGTTGATAAATATATACATAGATTATCTTGCCAAAACTAATGGATATTACGCTTGTAAAGTAATAACGACCTTGATATTGAATCTCAAAAAGTTAAATGGTTTGTTGCTTTTCTATCTCTAACACTGACCGTTTTAAATCATATTTTTATTTTAGATGATTGGCTCAAAAAACTAAATAGATTTATTAGAAGATTACGTATGATGTGTTATTAATCTGACTTCTAACAATATCATGGTAATTTGAAAAACCTGTTATATTTCTTTGCTTAGAATACCAAAAGTCTAGGCACAACTATGTTTTTTAGGAATTTTATTGGTAGATTTCTTGATATATATATATATATTCTTTTTTTTTTTTACTAAGACTGGCCCTAAGCAAGCGCAAATTGGCCACTAATCAGTAAAGAGTTAGAATGTTATGACTGATGAGATGAAGTAAGTGAAACAAATAATAAGTGGAGATGAGAGGAGATGGGAATATAAATGTATTGGTGGATAAGGAATGACCCTGGCATTTAAGGGCCAATAAAATAGTTAATGACCTGGGACTTAAAGAGATCAAGGTTATATAATGTTGGAAAGCGTTCAGTGAGAAGTTTGTTCTACTTTTTGGCTTTTCTTTGCTCGAACATGTTTGTATGGAACTTGTATAACGAATGAAGGAAATATCAAGAAAAGAATTGTCAAATTGAATTTTGACTTTCATTGGGAATAGACTAATTTATTCTTTCTTTTCATAAGAGTGTTCTATTATTGCAATTATGTAATATAATGGCCGAGGGATTTCGTTTATATATCTTGCCTTTGGGTTTAGTTAGGCTCAGAACCTTTCGGCTCAGTGCATAGGTTAGTTAGGTACAAACTTGAGCGCAGGTGTTGATGTGTCATTCACAGATGTCAAAATAAAAATCCCAGATAAAAAGGTTGACCAGTGGATGTGAATGACGTCATGCACGGGTAGTGCGTGCAGAGGATTTTGGGGATTTTGAAAAAGTCAGTGACTTGAGTCTTGCGGTCCGAAGAAGAAAGGTTGACTTTCACTAGCTCGCAGTGGCCTTGTGGCGGATGGCAGATGGAAAAGCCAGTGTAGAAAGATTGTGCCTCTCTCTCCTTATGTCGAAAAACCTTTAAGTTCAAAGGTAATAAAAAGTTTTGTACCTGAACTAACAAGTCGTAAGTGTTTTTCGTATTTCGGGATTCCTATGTTCTATGTAATGAACATTCTATGTACATTTCCCATATCTGTATCTGGCTTTGGTACAATTAGTCATGTATAACATGCATTTGTGTATAATACGCATTCCTAACTTTCAGTTTCAAAATTTTGGAAAATACGTTTTTTATTTATAATATGTATTCACATTCGGAACATGTAGCAGGTAAATTTATACTGAAGTTAATATCCAGTTTGTATCAACTAAAAATAAGAATTGATATATTTCATATAATATTCCAAAACACAAAATTTACACAGTCTTTACATCAAAAACAAAGAAATGTAACAAACTTTTGGTAAAAATAAGTTCCTTATTGAAATAAACAAATATACATTCCGATAATTATTTCTCGGCGATGGTATAAAATTGAAGCATTTGCTATATATTAGTTAATTTGGACCACAGGTATAATTTATTTTCAGTCACGCCATCCCAAATATGGTAATGTACATGGCTGAAAAAGAATAAAATTTTGTTCTCATGTATAATGTTCACCTCAATCTTTAAGGCTTAAAATCTGGAAAAAGTATGTATGTATGAATAATTATAGTAAGATGGAAACAATAAGTTTTCTAATCAGACAATTATTGTTTCTTATCTTTTACAATGAGAAAGGAACTTTGATTACAATTTAATCTTAAGCTGCTTATAAAGTTTTTTATTTAAACTACATTCTCTTGGTTGTTGTATGTAATGTAGTCTTTTTTTTTTTTAATGAGAGCTCCCATATATATATAAGGCTCCAAATAGCCCTGTTCTCTACTATCAGGGATTAAACTCCTTTGATCCTATGGTGAAGATGTTGTTTGACGGTTGGAATCCCTAAGACTAGGCTCACATCAAGTTTTGTTGCCTTTTCTCCAAAGACAAGAACGCAGCTCAGGGTAAAAAAAACAGATAATACACTTCAATCCCTGTCTGAAATTCAGGTAAAGAATGTCTGAAAAAGTTAAAGGGTCATATTGTATCAGACATTATCCATTGTATTTTCTCTACTCATTTCTATTATTCATTTTTATGACTTAATAATAGAAATTCGTTGATCAAATTACCAAGTTATTTCTATTAATACAAATGTTTTAAGTAACTTTTAATTATTCAGCTCTTCATTTTTTGAAGCCTATTTAACTAATCAGACTGAAAATTGTAAAGAATAGATGTTATTGATTAGAAAATTGTTTAGAGTAAAATTCTTTGGAGGCGTTATTTAAGACTAGACCATATTTTTGACATGACTTATACGTCTCAGACTATTGTTCTTATCTTGGTTCTTATATTCACAATATTTTAGCTGCTGTATCCTTTAGCCTTCTTTAGCCATTGTCAATAACGTTCAGAGAATTTTTAACTGAACCCTTTATTCAAGCCATAGGAATAGATTGTTTTCATTACACTTTTCATACCTTGTAATATCTCATATTGTTTAATTCATCTCCTAAGTTATTTTGCCTGTGTAATGTCACTTTCTTTCTGCTGAACCCAGGGATTGAACTCATGACTTTTAGTTAGATTCCTAGTAGAAGCTCTTAGCCTCTATCATCATCTTTTTGACTATTGTTCTATAGGACAATTCAGAGACAATTTTTAAGAGCTTTTTAGACCTGATGTTATTTGTTTAGAGTTTGTATGGGTTTTGTTAAAGCAAAATTACTAAAAAGGTGGTTTAACTGAGAGAAGATATTGCAAGACATAAAAACAGTCTACTCCCATGAATGGAATAAAGACTTGAATCTAAAATTCCCTGAAAGTTATCAATCATAAAAAAGAAACTGGATGAATGTCAGCTGGTACAGTAGCCAAAACATTGTGGATATAACAAACAAGATGAGGAAAATAGTCTGAGACATCTAAATGATATGAATGATTTCCAATCAACATCTCAAAAGATGTTATACTATGTTTTTATCCTTGACTTTGATTTAAAAAAAAAGATTATATTTCGTTAGTTTCAGTAAATGTTTTAAAACATGATGATCCTTCAGATTATGAATAATAGAATTCTTTGTCACAGATTGTAATTTGCCCAGTTGGCTGGGGCTGTAGAATACACCGACTGCACCTCTGCAGAGGGGTAAGACCCCCCCCCCCGCCAACGAGTGTCCTGGATATGACACTAAACAATCTGATGGTGAGGTTCCAGTAATGCTGGAGCTTTGGGGAATGCGGAGTACCTCTTCATTGCCATTGCTCCCAGGTCCACTCTGGCCCGGAGTGGTAGCACCTGATAGGGCCCTATCTATGGGTTAAATAGAACTAACTGCATACTTATGCTAAAATTGTTTGAATAAACTGAATAGCTTGAAATAGAAATGTTTTTGACAATTAAACTGTACTTACATTTAAACTACATGCTTATGCTTAACTGAATTATTTGAAATAGAACTGTTTTTCGACATTAAAACTGTATTTACACTTAACTGAATTATTACATATAACTACTTGAATAGTTTAAAATGGAGATGTTTTTGACAATTAAACTGTGTACTTATGCTAAACTGAATAGAACTGTTTTGAATAGAACAGATTTACATAAAAATGGATTTGGCATTAAATAACCTACAAAGATTGATATGCCATAAAACCCACCAAACCAAACAGATTGTAATGTGAAAGGGAATACATTTGTGATAAATAAACATGAGGTTAAAAAGTAAAACTAATTTTAATAATCTGATTTAATAAATTCAATAGGGAAGTCTTTGTGGTTTATTGGCTAACATGCTTGACCTTGTTGTAAATGAGTTTGAACTCCCCTCATGTTTATAAATTCCCTTTTGGACTAATACTCTTTGGAAAGTAATGAACCTCCTTAGCTATGGGTTAAATAATATCACTACTGTTCTTCTACAAGGATGGCTTTGGCATTAAATGATCCATAAGGGTTGATATGCCATTAAACAAAGAAACCAAACCAAACCATGCAAGGTAAGAACATAAAATCTGATTTGAAGTCTTTCACCCAAAATATTTATCCAAAGATGACTAACATCTAAATAGATTTGTTTTTTCACACACACACACACACATACATACATATATATAGCATAAAATTAGTGACAGAAAGATGATGATATTTTGCAATATAGTATCCATTTTTACAAAATTGAAACAATCTTTTCAAAACAATATCTCAGGAATTGCATCCTCTGACCTTTAGGTGTCTGTTTTAGTAAGTAAACATCTGCAAATTTGTCTGTTTTAGTAAGTAAACATCTGCAAATTTTAAAATGAAACCTTTAATCCATGAGGTAAAATTCTTTTTATCCTGTTATATTTAAAGATTATCTCATATTAATTGATTCTTCTTTCTGATGTCTGTTTCTTCCAATTGACTTGACAATAGAAGATCCAGAGATTGAACTCATGACTGCCAGGTAACTAGATACTCTTCTACCTCATAGAATAATCTAGCTATTCAAACTAGGAGTCTTAAACCTAATGCTGTTTGTCTGCTTCTTCAACAAGAAACGTCTCTGCTCAACTTATGTAATCAGGTGGTAGAATTTTTGAGTCTTAAACATAATGTCCTTTCTTTCTTAATTAAAAATTCCTGTATAGTGCTAATTTCTGTGCAAGGCCTACAAAGGAAATTATTAGAGACAAAAATTTGCTTGATTCTTGACTTGTCTAAGTACGTCAGAGTATGATAATTTGTCAGAAATTCACACAAAAATAATTACTGAGATTGCCTAAATTTTCATTTTTATGTTAATTGCTAAAAATTCAACAAGAGACACCATTATTAGATTAAAAGAGAATTTTAATATGGGATGGGTAATCAAGTACTTGTAAAATTTAATCTATCTGTATCAAATTAGCATTTAAATAGATGCTATGATATTTACTTGGATTTTTATACAACAAAGGAATCTTTCTGGATATAAAACCAATATCCAACATTGCTGTGACCTTCTGGTCATTGACCTGGTCTATATCAGCAAGATTTTCTTTTTCTTTTTTTCTTTAGTATCATCATTTATTTAATTTCAAATTGGTGCAATACAAATTTTTCTTTATTTTGAAGTTAGTTTAACGTTAATTTCTTTTATCCTCTTTTCCCCAAGTCTTTTTTAGCAAAGGATAAAAATCAATACATTTTCAAAACTGTATTTTATGGTGGGTATTTAGGTGAAAGAATTAAAATCATATAACAGATATTTTCAAGGTGAGGATCAATATCATAATACAAGCAAGCAGAGTTGATTATCAGCAAGTTGTCTGATTGAATTTTATTTTTTAAACATAACCTTAGCAATGAGAAAGAGTAATGAATAATAGAAATCCTTATAAAGATATATAGTTATCTAACCTGTCAGCCTTTCTTTCTGCTTTAATTTTAATCTTTTTTTACATCAATTAGTATTTTATTCTTTGTACCTCACTATGAATAAAAGTGCAGTTGAAAAAGAAAGATTCTATTCTATAAGGTGTGTTCAAAAAGTCTCTAGACTGAAGCTGTTTTTACCAAGGTGGAAATGAACAGAAAACGAAACATTCATTTTCTTTAAATGAGTCTTCTTGTTCAATCAACTCATTTGTTCCAATTAGTTTTACTTCAGTTGAAGTATATCAGAAACTTGTTCTCAAATGTTACCTTTGAGGTGAATTTGCAGTTTAGGAAATTCAAAAAAGTTAGATGAAGCTAGATTTTGGAAGTATGAAGAGTGTTGCATTTGTGCTATCTTGTTTTATCAAAAACAGCCATTCAAAAAGAATTGAGACTGGCTTCGTATCTTTTTAAAAACTGGCTCTGATTCATCTCTACAACAGTCTAGGCATCATCTCTTTACTATTTGGTGCCCGTGGTGTAATGGTTATCGTCATAGGAAATGGACACAGTGACTCGAGTTCAAATCCTGGACGAGACTGATTGCATTTCACATAGCTCTAGTACTCTTGGGAAAGGTATGAATCCAATTATTCTCCCTCCAGCTATGGGTAAATAGTAGGACAGACTAGGTTCTTCAGCCTTGGTGAAGCATCTAGTCGAGGAGAAGGAAAACTCTGAATTCAAATCTGTCAAACTCCACTTAAAAAATTGACCTTGTGTCATATCCTGCCCGAGCGGAGGGGTTGGGTAAATAGGATCTGATTTTAGAATTAATTTTTATTCCTAAATTAATGAATTTAAACAGTGTTTGAATCAAACAAAATATGATCCCTGAAAATCTATGCATTTCTGCCATCAATTTACGAGCTTATTTATGCCTGTACAATAAAACGCTAAAGGTTTTGATGCAGTGTCTACTTCTCTTTTGGAGTGGAACACTTTTGGTATAAAATGTGTTCAAATGCTTGATAAAATGGTTGTCAGTGAATGAGAGATTTGGAGAATATAGTGAATGTAGCAAAGTCTCATATCCTGAGATAGAAAACTTCTGCCATTTCATCCTATCAATGTATGGCCAAACATTGTCATCCTGGCAACATGTGGCTAAGCATCGTCATGAAGCAAAATTATGACTAAGCTTGAACTCAGGCAAAAAAACTTCATAGTGAAATTCTGAAAGAAGTGATAGAAAATGAACTCGGAGGATATTTTAATCATTTGGAATATAAATTCTTTGGACAACTGCTCTTAAAATAATGTTGGCAAAGAATTTCAACCATTGAAACTAAAATCAGATTGTATTTTCCAAACAACTTGCTTTATACTCTATTTACCATGTTCTGTTAAAGAGCCAAGACGTAGACTCATAATATAATATGATTAAAACTGAACAATATTTTCCAAAAAGTCAAATATAAAAGTTGCTTGGCTAGTTACTTGTCTTCATTTAAATTTCCTCTTTTTAATTTTGAAATTAAAAAAAAAAATCTAAAGATTCAGTTTAGATACATTTTAATCACTCCTTGTATTTTTTCTAGGCATTTTATCAGGTAACTTCTCACCTAGCCATCCTAATGGTAAATGGCCAGTTGTTATTTTGAAATACTTATCTTGTCTTTTTTTCTTCTCTTCAAATAATACAGAAAAAATATTTGTGTGATATATTTCTGATTCATTCAGGATATCTAGACTTATTTTTATGATATTTCAATGTTTATTTTATCTCCATATCATAAGGCAATGGTTTGCAAACTGGTCTCATTAGCTAGGACTGCAGAATGGTGTTAAGTTTATACCAATTGCCACATATTTAGGACTCAGAGCCTAATCAAGTTAAGCTTAGTAAATACCTATGTGTTTTATTTATACACACTCACACACACACATATATATATATATATATACAGACAAGATGACCCATGTAACTGTTAAGTTACTATTGTATGTATTTCCCCAAACTCGAGATATGATAGTTAATTTTAAGCAGAGTTTTCCTTCTCCTAGATGAGTTCTTTAAACCCAGTCTCTTCCACCATTTACCTATAGCTTGAGTTTCTATTATAACTTCAAAACGTAATGATATTGATTCTTCTATTTAGGAAGATGTGAAAGATTCTCATCAGCATTTCATAGCTATTTCTCTTATATTGAGATTATTTCTGTTATAATGAAAGTTTTGATAATTAAAATGCTAGTCAGCATGAATGCAGACTATACAAAATTATCATTCAGTTGCATATTGCACCGACAATTGTTAGAAAATTTCTAAGTGTATTGCTCTACTAAAAATCTTGCTGTGATGGGCCCCTTTTGCTGAATTATAGATATTTATAAACATAATACAAATTTTAGTTTTATATGTATATATATATATATATATGCACATATATAATATCTTATTGTCAGAAAAGTGCCAGGAGTTTCCATTGTCTGATGAAGCAATGATAATCTACAGGGAACCCCATTGACAAATCAATAAAGTGAAATGAAAGCAAGTGATGTATTTTGTTCAAAAGGAAGTCATTCCTGTCAATTCTGGTGAAACAGGTGTGTAACACATACTGAGTAAGTAAAAGGTTAAGAGATATCATGAACATGTTAGAGCAATTTATATATCATTGTGTTGTGGTGATTTTCAATAGCTCAGTGGTCTAATATTTTAGATGATTCTATTGGCACATCTGCTGAAGGAAAATCATGCAATGATGTGAAAGAAAAATGTTGTTCCTTTGATGGAAGCAAAGGGAGACAACTGCTAAAAATGAGTATTGATTTAAAAAAAAAGAAGAAATTATGAAAACAACATGAGTATGATGTTCAAAATAAATAATCAATTTTGATCTATTTTTCTCTTAAGTATTTTTTTTCTTCTTTTTTTCAATCTTATATATTTCTTTATAGTCCAAGTTAAAAGCGCTGTAAGGGTAATCCAAAGTCGAACATTTTTAGACCTTATTTTTCTGTTGCAGGTATCATTGGGGAATAAGAAAAGCTGCACTGGAAAAATAAAAGCTCAAAAATTTTGGTTTTGTCTTACTCTTTGCGGACTTTTAAGCTATTAAGATTTATTTTTTAAAATTCTGTTAATTTTTATCTATTTCTATTACTGTATATACTTTAGTAATGAAAGACTGTCTTCAATGAACATCCCCCAATTTTTAGCCACAAAAAGTATTTTTATCATATATTGCTTGTAATGAACTATGGTAAGTTTCTACTGTTGAGAAATGAATATGGAAAATAAATAATTCTTTGTTTTAGTGGTGAAAAATTGATCTTAAAAGGTTGTATTATTCTTTCTTAAATAAAGCTCAGTGAACCCTTATTATCATTAATAATCTATCCCTAATCTCCCAAATTTCAGCTTGCCCAGTAGAATACACTGACTACACCCTTGCTGAGGGATAAGACCCACCCCAATGAGTGTCCTGGATATGACACTACGCAATCTGATGGTGAGATTCCAGTAATGCTGGGGTTTTGGAGAATACAGAGCACCCCTTCATTGCCATTGCTCCCAGGTCCACTCTGGCCCGGCGTGGCAGCACCTGATAGGGCCTTATTTATGGGTTAAATAGAACTAATGGCATACTAATGGCTAAACAGAAACTGTACTTACATTTAAACTGCATGCTTATACTAAACTGAATTATTTCAAATAGAACTGTTTTTTGACATTGAAACTCTATTTACACTAAACTGAATTGTTTATCATACAACTGTTTTGACATTTAACTGTGTGTAAACAAAATCTGTACTTATACTAAACTGAATTAGTTGAATTAGAACTGTTTGAATGAACTGAATAGTTTGAAATAGAAATGTTTTTGACAAACTGTGTACTCATGCTAAACTGAATTGTTTTAAATGGAACTGATTATTTACATTGAAATGGATTTGGCATTAAATAACCAACAAAGGTTGATATGCCATAAAACCCAACCAACCAACCAAATTTCAGTATGTTCTCACTACAATTCACTCTGGTTGTCATTTCTATGATGGCAAAGAACACATTGGAAACAAGAATAACTAATACGATCCTTGTGAGACTCAAATTCACAATCTCTTATAGTCTTTGAGAAACCTCGTTCTTCATAGGAACAGCTTTACCAGTTTAGCTACAATAGCATGGATTGCCTCTCAGAAGTTCAAATATAAACATTATTTGGATTTCTGTGATATCATTTATGCTTCAAAGCAGAAGAGATCTAGGGTTGTGAGTGGAGTACCCCTTCATTGCCATAACTCCCAGATTCACTCTGATAGTACTTGTAAGGGTCTCATCTATGGGTTCAATAGATTTGTCTAAATATTTGTGTTTTGTAAGACTGTGTGAAAAAAAAATTTAATTAACAATTACACAAGAAATGTAAATATGAACATACAATGTATGTGATTCCCAGACTCTTGGTATAAAATAAGCCTAAAAAAGTTGAGATGCCATTAAAATAAATTGCTTAAAGTAGAAGAGGATGCTTTCTCGTGTTCTGTTCTTTTCTTTAAATTATCTATCATTCATTGCCAAGTCAGCTCGGGCTGGTAGGATAGACTAACTGCATCTCTGCTGGGGGTAAAACTCCCCTCAATGAGTGTCCTGTTATGACGCTAAGCAATCTGATGGTGTGGCTTCAGTAATGCTGAAGCTTTGGGGAAAGCAGAGAGCCCCTTCATTGCCATTGCTCCCAGGTCCACTCTGACCCAGAGTAGTAGCACCTGATAAGGTCCTACCAATGAATCAAATAGAACTATTTGACATTTAAACTGTGTACAAACAAATGACTTTTGCTAAACTGAATTGTTTGAAATAGAACTTTTCAATCATTTAACTGTGTGCAAACAAATAACTGATGTTTAATTGAATTGTTAGTATAGCAATTCTTGGAACCATTTAACTGTGTGCAAAAGAATGATCTTAAGTTTGTTTAAAAATGTTATCAACAAAATGTGTTTACAAATTATGTATATTTAATATATTTGTCGAAACAGGATTTGGTATTAAATAACTTATGATGGTTGATATGCCATAAAACCAAACCGAGCCATTCCTCATTTGTTCGGAGATACCACAACAAAATAATGCCATAATTTATCGAGGGATTTGATTTTCAAGCAGCCAACAAATTCTACTTTCTTCATTTTTACCACCTGTTGTACATCAAGTGATAAACCTCAGCTATTTTTCTTCTTACCTGCAGGTTTTATATGCATTAGTTGACAGTGCAACACGAGATTTTGTCATACCTTTGGGAAGCTGTGGGATCACTTTCTTTCTCGTAAGAGATGAAGACAATCTTGGAGTGCTTTGTTTGTATTACACCCGTGTCAAATAGCAAAATGTAGAAGAGAAAGTGGATGAGAAACCTGATTGTATGAATTATTTCTAGGTTATACCACCTACAAAGAAGATCATAGCAGTATCAGATCACAATCTTATATCATATTTCAAAAATGATTTTCAGAAATTAGCTATTGGGATAATGTTTTTTTTTAAGTCAGCCTATTTCATGACTCGTAATATTGCAAGGTCAGGAATTACTTCTTACTGATGGTACCAGGTAACTCAGCACTATCTCAGATTTTACTTGGACTGAATAAAAGATACTGCTAAGTAACTGTGAAGGAGCCAGCTGGCTACCCCGCTAAGTCTGTCAGCTATAGAATAAGTAGACTTGATAGTATGCAATTTAATTACTTTAGTTTTTTTTTTTTTACTTGGACGGGTACAGAATATTTAAAAATAGTCGCTCATTCTATTTTAGTTATTTGAAATTTTTTTAATATTTTAATAAAACTGTAGCTTCTCTTTTTTTAAAATTACTTCTTTAAGATAACATGCAGGTTTAGGATAAATCTTAATTATAGTGATTCAATGTTTGTCTGGTGGGTGTCTTCGTGGTGTAATGGATAAAGCGATGAACTGCAGAAAACGTAGTAAGCGAGTTTGTACTCCTGTTGTGCTATTACGTTCACTTTCGGGTAAATACCCTTGGGAAAGGTATGAACCCTCTTATCCTCTCAGCTATGGGTTAAATTGTACCACTACTGTTCTTCTAGGAGAATGGCTTTGGCATTAAATGACCTACAAAGGTTGATATGCAATTAAACCAAAATCAAACCAATCAATGTTTGTCTGCATGTTACTCTTCTTTATTTTTTTCTTTTAATGGTATATTAACTTTCATGGGTTACTTAATGCCAAAGCCATCCTTGTAGAAGAATAGCAATGATACTATTTACCCCACAGCTGAAGGAATAAAGGGGTTCATACCTTTCCCAAGGGGCATTAGTCTGAAAGTGAGCATGATAGCCCAACTAGAGTTAAAACTTATTTATTTTGAGGCTATAGTTGAGCACTTTAGCCATGGTACAATGGGGACTCCTTCTGCATGTTATCGTAACACAACAAAAAATGTACATCATAACAAGATTTGTATTAGAGCAATACATTTAAAATGCTCTTCAAAAATAAAGCAATTTCCAATTTAAATATTAATCATGAAGTATTTCCTGTTACTTACTTACAATTAATTATATTATACATTCGATAAATAGGATATAACTTGACAATGAGATTAATGACATCCAAAGACAATCTTTAAGCAACTATTGATAAAACAAATTATTTCATTATCAAATTGCTTCTAAACAAGCAGCTATGAAAGAATACCTGTTAATAAAACTCCAAAAGGGATAAATGTTTAGAAAAACTTTACTTGCTTTGGCACACGACCAAGATTTGTGGGAACTTGGTATGATTGAACAAAAGTGGATATTTAGAAATACCAAAAAAGATTTGTTCATATTGTTAATATCATTCTCATCGTCGTTTCTCAATTGATTTATTCTTGAGTTTTCCTCAGATGCACGATTATAAAAAACCAAAAACAATTAGATCAGTAGTCTGAATAAATCTTGGAAATATAATGACTCATTTCACAATGATAGAATCAATTTAGATATTGTTGTGTTTATAAATATGCATTTATTGTTGAACAAATTCTAAAATTACACCTGGTCTTTCTTCCTGGGGGTGGTAGGTTTGAATAATTTTAATATTAGCTTTTTGAACTTGACCTAGCTGTTTAGTATTTTAGCTCTTTAACGTTTGACACATCCAAATTTAATTGAATTGAACCTTGTCTAATTCACTCGAAGGTCAAAATGATTCCCAAGGTCAGCCAATAAATTTCGTTGGACTCAGTCAATAAATAAGACCTGGTATTACTCTTCATTTCTGATGATAAATTTGCTTTATAGTTTTTATCTGCGACAATTGCTTGGTCAAATATTTATCATAGTAATAAATTGATGTACTTAGTCACTATGTCTTATTGTGTTATGACTGTTTAAAATAATGGAGACAAGGAAATTGGATTCAATTCTTTCCTCAGAAAAATTAGTAAAGTTAGTGACTGCAGTTAGAATCTGAACTTAGTTAATAATTAACAAGTGCTCATTGTCTCATCTGTTTTGCTTATTGGATCTTTAGATAATTGCAAATATGGGTACTTCTGATCATCTTTAGTCATTGGCAAAAACATGGGTACTACTGTGTTCTAGTGTTAAGGAGTTTTTGGGAGATCAAGGAATTTTTTAAAATAGAAGCATTCAGGTGCAGGTGATATCATGTTTAAACATTTTATACATATATATATATATATATATATAATGTGAATTGTTTGAACATTTTATATATATATATATATATATATATATATATATATATAATGTTTGCTCTGGAAACATCATTCACAGACATACTAAGTATGTCTATCAAATAATGAGACTGAACTTATTTACATTCATTGTTTTGTGTATATAATTGCATATATATATATATATATAGGAATTCAGCTGCACATTACTTGAATTGTTCCACCGGTTTACTGCTACCAGTTCCTCTGCTGCATCAATTTTAAATCTAGATAATCATTCTATACATATATTCTTGTGTTTTTGTACCAGGCCTAATGAGTAGAGTGTTTGCCAATGGTCTGGGAGACTAGTGTTCAATCCCAGGCTGAGTCATACCAAAGACTCAACAAATGGTATTTGATGCCGCCTTACTTAGCACTCAGCATTATAAGGTAAGGATCAAGGGTAAAGTGGAGCTACTCCATTCCCTGGATTGCTCCACTTTATCCTTGATCCTCAAATTATAGTACTGAGTGCTAAGCAAGGCAGCATCAATTACCATTTTTTGAGTCTTTGGTATGACTCGACCTAGGATTGAACCCAGGGCTCCCGGATCATTGGTGAATACTCTACTCATTAGGCCAGGGTATAAAAACAGGTACAAAAACACAAGAATACACGTATAGAATGATTATCTAGATTTAAAATTGATGCAACAGAAGAACTGGTAGCAGTAAAAAGGTGGAATGTATGTTTTTGAGCAGCAGGAGCAGCAGCCATATGATTAAAGTTGACACTCTGACATGGAATGGTAAATATTGTGTGTTTGTGATCGAAGCTTATTTTTAAAAGATGATGATTCTGTAATTGCAATGCTGCAGTTATTTCATAAAAATTTCCTTACTAGATCTATTCCTATGTGATTAGTTCTTTTGGGGATACCTGAAGGCTCAAGTTTTTAAATGCAGGTCTAAATGAAGGATTGCATTTGTCATAAAATCTAAGCAATACCAGAGGTAAGGGACTAGGAGAGCCCAGCAGAATTTTAGGGTGAGGTTTCAGTAGTGTAAAACAAACGAGGACAAGCATTTAGGTTATATAATCTTTAAAAAGTGAGATGACAATAACAAAGCAAGATTACAAATATTGTTCTTTCTTATAACAAAATTAAATTGTGAATAGAATCAATGTTGCCATTTTTAATTCATCTAAACCGAAGTGATAATTTTGCTGGATCATTTACAAAGACTGCTAAATGAGTTCTTAAACCTATAGGAGTTCATATTCAGACTATTTATTTATATTCTTATTATTCCTCCTTATGTATCAGTAGGGATATATATTATCCATGAGTCGAGCTGCTGAAACAGATTTTCCTGACTCTCTTTTTCCATCTGTCCCTATCGTCAGTTGCTCCCGGCAGGTCCTCCAAACTGCATCCTATGTCTGCGCAAAGCTGTTGTTGGTAAGTTCTTGGTGGACGACCAACACTGGCATGTCCATGTGTAGAGGTTCATTGGAAATGGTCACTTATGAGTTCATCCTTGCTTCTCCAGCTGTAACCCATGTAAGATGAACAAGATGTGCTGGTCTCTGCTGGAGATATATATACGTATATTATATATATAAACACACACACTCAAGTATGGGCTGTGAATTTCATATGATGACATCATATTTGCTGTTCAGGACTTTTTGACGAATTGGATCAAAGTACTACAATGCTGGACTGCTAAACAGACCTTGTTGAAAAGCATTTGGTCATATTCTGCTAGTGTATCTTGGTCAGCTGATGAACTTTTAAGCCAAACCTCATGTATATCTATCTATCTATCTGTATATACATATAGTACACCCATTTTAAAATTACTGCCACACATTAGATGATGACATACATATACATGTTCATATGAACATACACTTATACACACTTGTATATAAATTTGAATAGATTTACACACCCACACATAAAGTTACTGTTACACCCACATACTCGGCAAGATTTCAGCAGCATTCTTATGACCTATTTTAAAAGTCTTCTCCTTCTCTCTCCTCTACTTTATTCGACCTCACTCCTTCCTTTTTACTTTCTTCCTCTTAAAGTTTTTGTCATGATTTCTTTCTTCACATGAATTTACCGACTCCACACAAACACTTTTCGATCAATGTGTTACCACCCAAAAATCAGGAATGTAGCCAATCTTTTCCTAAAATCAATTTTAGTCTTTTTCAATTTTTTTTTTATTTCCTGAAATTCAATTTTCGCTTTTTTGTTTTTTTTTGGAGGGGGGATCTTCTTCTTTTTTTTTTTTCTTTTTTTTCACCTTTCTTTTTCCATTTTTGAAAATTTAATTTTTTTTTTCAAACAAATTGTTTTAAATCTATTTAGAGCTTTGCATTTAGAAAACACATTTGCAGACTTTATGTAGATTTATTTCCAAAAAGTATCAAAAAACATTGTAAACTGATGTGTGTTATTTCGGTTAAATCCTGTGTTCCTTTGGTCTTTTAAATTTCTTGTTTTTTTCCTCTTATAGTTTCAATGCGTCATTAACATATAATCTATTCATTTTAATAGGCGTGAGAATTCATTATCTTGTCTAAATTTCTGACTAAGTAATGTTTTGAATTATTCAAACAAGTATCATCAATATCTTTGGTCTTTTCATCACCTTCAAACTGGTGTGTTCTCTCACCTTTCTCAGCTATACAACATATCATGTTCCTGATAAAATAATTATTGTCACTTATAATTCTTTATGAATCCATATACATTTTACATACAGCCTATCCCCTTGGGAAGGGTATGAACCCAATGATTCTCCCTTCTGCTATAGGTAAATAGTAGGACAGACTGGGTTCTTTAACTTTGGTGTGACAACTGATCTAAGAGAAGGAAAACTCTGAATTTAAACCAGCTGTACTCCACTTTAAAATTGACCTTGTGTCACATCCTGCTCATGGTAGAGAGGTTTGCCAAATACATACATCATATTTTAATCTTGAAGGAGTTTCAAATACAGCTAACCAAATATTGTTATAGAAAAAAAATTACAATGTGAATAGTCATCCAAATAACTCATAAAGGAATCACTTACTGTTTTTTCTGACATTTTCTTTTTATGAATAAGTATCATCTCCGAATAGCAGTTAGCATTTCTGTCTTAATAAACTAAAATCATCATTTGATAAGCTAATTTAAACATTTTTAACTCCATCACTGATTTGTGCACATGGATGCACTCTGAAAATTACTAAGGTCTTTTATACGTGATGGAATGAGTCTCAGGTCCATTGTTATGGAATGAGTCTTAGGTTCATTAATATGGAATGAGTCTTAGGTTCATTAATATGGAATGAGTCTTAGGTTCATTATTATGGAATGAGTCTCAGATCCATTGTTATGGAATGAGTCTTTGGTCCATTGTTATGGAATGAGTCTTTGGTCCATTGTTATGGAATGAGTCTTTGGTCCATTGTTATGGAATGAGTCTCAGGTCCATTGTTATGGAATGAGTCTTAGGTTCATTAATATGGAATGAGTCTTAGGTTCATTATTATGGAATGAGTCTCAGATCCATTGTTATGGAATGAGTCTTTGGTCCATTGTTATGGAATGAGTCTTTGGTCCATTGTTATGGAATGAGTCTTAGATCCATTATTTCTACACTAAATCACTCCTCTTTTGATAAAGTATAAGATATATGATATATTATTCTCACCTATAATGTGCTTCTACATCTTAGATATTTGATTAACTAGCGAGAAATGTGGTTGATTTTTAAAAGAGATATTATTTTCTTTTTCTTTTCTAAAATACTAACCATATTCTAAAAATGGCACGAATAAACAAGGTAATAAAAAACTCAATCCTACCACATTTTGGTTTGTTAATCAAATCTTATAAAAGAGATTATGTGTTTGTAACTAATTATTATGTGCTTGTCTGTAACTAAAACTGCATCACAAATCCCTTAGTTATTTACATCACAGTTTTGATGGTTTTATTTTTATTTAAATCTCAATTATTAAGAAAATTATTTTATACTATTAATACTGTTGGCCTCATCTACGTACTAATAACATAGAATTGTATTTAGATGACTAATTACGTAGAATTGTATTTAGATGACTAATTACGTAGAATTGTATTTAGATGACTAATAATGTAGAATTGTATTTAGATGACTAATAACAGAGAATTGTATTTATATATACAACCAAATAGCAGTTTATAGTGTGAATTTATGCCAATAGCATATTGATCTTAAAAATTCAATTTTAATAAATATTTGCTTATTGATTTCTAATTCATTTCTTTTATTTTAATCATTATGGACAAAAATCCCGTTGATAAATCTTAAAGAAATCCTTTTACAAAAAGAAATAACTGTGATTTTATTCTTTACTGACTAATCGAGTCGAATTGGTAAAATTTAGCAATGAAAACCTGGAGTGATTGGAAGAGCTAGCATCCAAGCTGTTCATTGATTATACCTCTGTTTCAAATATGTTTAATAAGATAATTTAACTTTAGATGATATTAAATGCTATTTTCATTTTATTGATTTATTTTTTGCTTTGCTCAATATTAATATTTTTAATATTTGCATACACATAAATCCTATTTATAATTTTATATAGAAATCAATTGAAATAAAATTCTAGAAGTCTTTCTAATTCAATATAATATTAAAACTGGAATACCTAAACATATTTTTGCTCATCTTGATAATTGAAAATCAAGTTTTTAGGAATTACTTTTATTTTTCATTTGGTGACAAATCACTGTTCAATCCTGAGGTACTCTGACTTGTGGCCATTTTGAATTACCTTAAAAGAAAGTATTTTTGTGAGATTAAAATTTATTTTTACTGTAAACTAGTTCCAAACAATTCTGAGTTAACATTTATGGAAAAAAATTCTGAAAAATAAATTTCTTTATCAGTTGAAATTTATTATATATATATATATATAAGAGAGTGAAAAAGACAGAATGTAAAATCAGAATGAAATATTTTGCTATTAGTATAGCATAATCAGAATAGATGTTTTATATTATTACTGAAAAAAAATTTTGTGAAATGATAAATTCATTCTGATGATTATACTACCCCTGTAGGGAAATGACATTCTGGTTTTCCATAATATCTTCTTTTTTCTCATACAGTCTGGTTTCTAGTTGTTAAATATCTTCTGCTAAGTACTAAAATATTTAGCAGTTCATATCAAAACTTTGTGTGTGTGTCAGTGTTTAATGATAATTACTAAAATTATATTTACATTCATAGGGTTAGTTAAATAAGGGATTATAAAAACTCACACCAAAGAAAAATAAAAAAAATGTTGATTGAATGATTTATAAGAATTTTGTGGCTCATTTTCTATCATTATCATCAGCTATATTTCCAGATGTTGTTAATATTTACTTCATGAAGAGATCTCTGTCACATATTCATATCTGTTACTAAACAGAGGATATTTGTTAGTTGGTTAGAATTTTGAAATAGTTATATAATCACCATTATTTTACAAGAACTTAAATAGTGCTATCTCTTTTGTATTTGGTCTAATAATTAACGAAGGAATTAATGATTAATAATTAATTTATCACTATGAATAATAAAATGATAATTAATAATAAAAATGTAAACTAATAGTTTCTGTAGTGTTATAATAAAGAGAAGTATAATAATTTGATTTGTAAGTTTCATTTTTAAAATTTTATTATAATAAGCAGTATTGCTGGAATTGAGAATTTTGAAATTCTTAAAACAGATTTGAGTAAAAATTCCCTCTGTATATTTTATGTTGGTGTTAACTAAAACAAATGCCTTTTTTCTATATCTATTTTGATTTTAAATTTAATATGAAAAGAAGCTTAATTTCTTGCATTGAAACTTTCATTTACTTACCGAATAATGTACTGAAAAATACTGATTTGTACATTTGATATATAAATTTTCACCTATGCAAAGCAGAACAAGTTAACTAGTATATATATATATATATAAAATAAACTTATGTTACTCAAACTTGGATTTCATCAGTAAAGTCCTTATCAAAAATTTTTCCTCTAGATTAACTTTAAACCCTGTGTATGGAGTTTAGAATCTGCTGAACAGCCTGCTGAATGGGGAGTGGGTGTAAGACCTTCCTGCAAAAATGGATTATCCTGAGTATGATACTTAACTGCTTATGATGGTGAAGCACCAGTTCTGGAGCTCTGAGGAACATGAAGTACCCTTTCTTTGCCATTACTCCCAGGTCAACTCTTACCCTGAGTGGTAGTACCTGCTGGGTCTTATTTATGGCTCTAATAGATTTTTTAAAAAAATTATTTGTAGTACATGTTATACTTGATACCATATAAGTAAAGTTGGCAATCGTAGTCGAGGGCGACCAGAAGGCTCCCTTTTCAATAGCTTCTACACCGAGGTGTAGGGGAGGGCGCTACTCCTTTCCCTGGATTGCTCCACTTTACCCTCGATATGTACCTTGTATTGCTGAGTGTTAAGCAAGGAGGTATCAAGTACCATTTTTTAAGTCTTTGGTATGACGCGACCTGGGATTGAACCCAGATCTCCCAGATTATTGGTGAACACTCTACTCACTGGGGCAATAGGTAAATTATTTGTATAAAGAATATTTACTTGAAGCTATAATTATTTACTCTTGATTATTATTATCATCAGTTTCTTTAACCATATGACTGTTTGTAAATAGATGATTATGATTATTAAATCGAAGTACTTACTTAAAATTGTATAATTGTGTATAAAATATTAATATTATATAAGAATATCTAAAAACATACAACTGTGTGAAAATTATTTGTATTAGAAAGAAATACTTAAAATTTAACTGCAAAAAATATCTTCAGAAAAAAACTACTCAAAAAATCTAAATATTAATATACAAAGTATATGTTTCCCTAACCTCTAGACATAAAATAACCCTGTACAGGTGAACATATCATTAAAATCAATAATTCTTGATTAATTTCATTCTCAATTTTTTTTATATTACCACAGAAATATGACTTTACAATGTATATCCATCTATTAAATATGTATATAATAAATTTCATTTAAATTCACCCTAGAAAGTTTTGCATCTGCAGGCAAACTAAAAACATTTGTATTGATATTTTCATAATTTACATAGGGTGATGATAATTTTAAGCTTTAAAAATCATCATATTCAGCCCACAGAATTTCAAATAAATATTCTATATAACTGATCTTCTCTTCAGGGAAACTTTGCTATAATGATAAAACAAATTCTGATTAGATCAATCAATGGTTAACTGAAAAGAGAATAGATCAATAATGTTTAGCTCAAATCAGAACTGATCAATAATGGTTATCAATAGTGTACTTGTAATTGTTCAGACAACTGAATGTTTTCTTCATATACTTGGTTTTGTTATCACAATATTTTGGTTGATTCATTCTTCAGCCCTCATCAAGAGTATAATCTGGGAAAAAGAAAAAAAAAAAAATTTTTTTTCTTAGGATTTTTCCCTACGCAAAAGAAAAAAAAAAAAAGTTTTTTTTTGTTTTTTTTTTAGAATACACACCTGAGAAAGGTTGAAGAATGGATGTGTCAGTAACATGAACAGTTCAAAGAAGAGTTTCAATTGTTTAAAAAATTTCTAATACGTTAATAATTCTTCTGAAAGTTATAAATAGGATCAATAATATTTTGTTTAAATTAGAATTTTCAAGATATTCTGTCTTCTGTCTTTTCTCTTCATCTTTTTCAGCAAATTTCATTTTGTGAATTTGATAAAACAGCGTTCCTCGCATTTTTAATGTCTTTCACTTCATTTTTTGCGATCGATGTGATTTAAATGCAATAGTTTTCTCCATATAAACTTTTTTAAGATCTGGTAACTTTGTAATATAAATAACATTAAATAACAACACCTGAAATCATTTAACCATGTCCATACAAACAAGCACTAAAAACTTAAAAAAAGATAAAGTTAGCTCCAAAGTATCCACTTACAATTCATATATATATATATATATAGAGAGAGAGAGAGAGAGAGATATTTTGGTATTAGATAACCCACCAGGTTTGATGTGCCATGAAACATAACCAACCATTTTTCAAGATCTTTAAACCAATATTGTCATATTTGTGTTTCTTGGTTAAACAAATCTTTTTAACACTTTTACCTAAAATAGATTCCTGGATATTTTATTGACTGAAATGTACACCAATATGAATTTTTTTTTACTTTGAAAATCAATTTGGACTCTCAGTAAGATTTGTGATGCAGCATCCTAAAAAAGCAGCTGTACGGCCACTTGCCTCTCATCTCACAAAGCATTCAAGTAAGATGAACAAGACATGCTTGACACTGCTAAAGAAGCAAGGACAAATTTACGACTGATATTTTCCTATGAACTCCAACACACAATCACACTAGTGCTGTCCAACAAGCAAAAACTTACATTCATCAGCTCTGTACAGGCACTAGATGCCATCAAGAAGACTTACCAAACGACAGATGGTGAAAGAGTGAAGAGAATACATTTTGTTAGCATGCCTTGATGATGATGACGACATTGGGTGTTGATAATTTTATGTTTTCATTACCATCAGATTAAGTACACAGGATTTTAAATATAAAGAAACATTTTATAATACTCATCTTCTCTTTAGAGAAAATGTGCTATAATGACAAAACAAATTCTGATTGGATCAATGTTATCCTATTTGACAGTTCATTTAAAGAGCTAGATTTTGTTGGATGAATTGTAATCTTTACAAAGAAATCCCTTAGGCTCGAATCTGTTAGTCATAATAGCTAAAAGATCCTTCTGTAACATAATGGCCAAGGGATTTCGGTTCATGCCTTTGAGTTTAGTTAGGCTGAGAACCTTTCAGCGCATGGGTTAGTTAGTTGCAAACCTTGATGTAGGTGATAACGCGCGCGCAGCGCGGACGTGCCACTCAGAGATGTCACAATAGCCCGAGATGACGGAATGGGGTAACAGAGTGCGGGTGACGTCACGCACCGGAAGTGCGCAGAAGTTTGTGGAGAATAGAAAGAAAGTTAGGGAGTTGAAAACTAGACACCAAACGAGGAGGTTTGACTTTAGCGAGCTCGCCGAAGCAGGCGAATTTGCACCCTATGGATGCCGCACGAGATGGGGGCCAGATGAACAAGACAGCATAGCAAAATTGTGTCTCTCCTCCTTATGTCGAAACCTTTAACTCAAAGTTAATAAAAAGGTTTCGTACTTGAACAAGAAGTCATTACGTGTTTTCGAATTTCGAGATTCCTATGTTCTATCGTTATGAACATTATATGTCCATTTCGAACATGGCGTTAATTGTGGCTATGGAACACTTCTGCTTTTTCTAATTCATTTGTCATAGAAATTATTTTGAAACTTTAAAAGTTGTTGAATACACATAGTATAACTCTAAGAAGCCAAGTGACATGATATTGCATCTATTATATGTTCTAATGGTTTCATTTCCAGAATAAAGTCAATTTGTATCAAGACATTCTTGATTTTCTGGCTAGTTCATGTGGCCTAGTGGTGAACATGTTGGACTGGTAGTGAGTTCCAACTCTCGTCACTTTTGGATGAATACCCTTAGGAAAGGTATGAACCTCCTAATTCTTACCAGTTATGGGTTAAATAGTACCACAACTGTTCTACGAGGATGGCTTTCACATTAAATAACCCATGAATATTGATATGCCATTAAAACAAAGTAACCAAACTTATTGTTTTTGTTATTTATTTAGCTTTGTTTAGTCTAGCACTCTGTAAATGCTGGTCTAATCTGATCACAGATCTAAATACTGCCAAACTTGGGTCTATCTGGAAGTAATCCCCTCATTTTGACAATTTCAAGAACTTTTAATTATCCTTGTAGTATTGAAATAATTTATATAGTAAACTTATTTCCAGTATACTTTTACAGATACACGCATACTATATATATATATATATATATATATATATAAGTAAAGTTGGCAACCTTAGTCGAGAGTGACCCGAAGCCTCCTTTTTTAATAGCTGCTACACCAAGGTGTAGAGGAGGGCACTACTCCATTCCCTGCATTGCTCCACTTACCCTTGATCCTTACCTTATAATGCTGAGTGTCAAACAAGGCAGCATCAGGTACTATTTTTTGAGTCTTTGGTATGACTCGACCTGGGATTGAACCCCGGTCACCTGGACCATTGGCGAACACCCTTACTTATATATATAGTATTAGTTATATTGTTATAGAAGTAATCATTGAGAATGGATCAATATGCATGTTTAATAAATTCTAGCCTTTATATATATATATATATATATATATATATAATCTTAGGAGTGAATAAAAGTGCTGATGTATTTATTCAATAAATGTTGTAGTAAGCAAGTTTGAACTCCAGTCACACTTATTATGTTCACTTTTAAGCTAATGCCCTTAAGATCCTCCTTATTCCTTCCCAGCTATTGGTTAAATAGCACCACTTCAGTCTTTCTCTGAGGATGGCTTTGCCATTAAATAACCAATGAAGTTTGACATGCCATTAAACACTGAAACAAAACCAAACCTGTGTGTGTGCATATACATACTCAGAAAACATGTTTGATTAAATAACACAGGCACTTTATGTCTGCCTACTTTCTCTTTGATCCTTTCAAGTCTTCATTTAACTTCTGGATGGAATGAATTTAGGAAGGTGCCATTTCAACCGAAAAGGACATCAACACGAGGTTAACAAAAGCATGGACAGCTATCAATAGGCTATCGATTATATGGAAATCAGACTTAACCGATAAAATGAAACGCAGTTTCTTCCAGGCAGTGGTCACATCGATACTGCTATATGGTTGCACTACACAGACTCTAACAAAACGGCTTGAGAAGAAGCTAGATGGCAATTACACAAGAATGCTGCGTGCAATCTTGAACAAGTCCTGGCGGCAACACCCCACAAGACACCAACTGTACGGCCACCTGCCTCCTATCACGAAAACTATTCAAGTTAGACAAACCAGACATGCAGGACACTGCTGGAGAAGCAGGGACGAACTCATACGTGATGTACTCTTATGGACCCCCACACATGGCCGGGCAAAAGCAGGACAACCAGTACGAACATACATTCAGCAGCTATGTGAGGATACGGGATGTTGTCCTGAAGACCTGCCTGGGGTGATGAACGATATGGAGGAGTGGCGAGAGAGGGTCAGGGATATCCGTGCTACCAGCGTGACATGATGATGATGATGATGACTTTTGGCCCAAACTCATTCCATCCAGAAGTTTAACGACTCATTTAAAGACTGGTATGGATCAAAGATAAAATAGGCAAACACAAAGTGTCTGTCCTATTTAATCAAACTTGTTCAAAAGAGAAAATGCTGCCAAGATATACATTTGTAGAAAAATGTACATTTTACATTAGAATTCATTTAAATATATTCAGTCAATGTGTTTTGAGCAAAGGAGCTTGTGTTTGTATATCTTTTGAGATATCTAAACATACAGAATTTGCAAGGAATAGAGTGACAAAGCTAAAGACTAATTGAACACTATATATATTTTGCCCAGTCGACTGGGGCTGTAGAATACACTGACTGCACCTCTGCAGAGGGGTAAGACCCCCCACAACGAGTGTCCTGGATATGACAC
>OY757925.1:6067933-6166338 GCA_963585895.1 Sepioteuthis lessoniana
GTCAGGAGGAGATTTTTACCTGGCACTAACTGCATTGGAAGATGATGACAAAGTCAGAGAAGAAGCAATCGACTAAACTGTTTAGTTACGGCCTCTCCTTTCTCTGTCTCAAATCAGACTTCTCTTTCATCTGTCTTGGTCGATAGGTGTGTGCCACCCTTTTTCGCAACAACTGCTTCTTTAGCTGCTTGTTCAATAAGATACACATGGTTAGTTTAAAGTCAAGATAAAAGATTTTTTTTTAAGAAGAATTTCTTCTCCCAGAAAAAAAAAATCTATAAACAATTCAGATATAAAATATTGCTTTTTAAACCTGCTCACCCATGACATTTTTCATATTTTTTATTATAAATTTGAGTCTTACAAAAAGACACTTTTTTTACACACACACACACACACACACACACACACACACACACACACACACACACACAATGTACATTTTCATTTTTTTTCAAAGAATTTTCCTATCTTAAATGGCTCTTCCAATTTTTAGTTGTTAATTTTTTTTCTTTCTTACAAATGATATTGAAAAAATATTTTTATTTCTTTTGTTAAAAATCTTTCTTGTTACTCTCACAAAAAATCATTTTTTTTTTGTTTGTCTTAACCTCAATTTTTAATAAAATATTTAACAAAAATACATAGCAAAAAAATAGAGATATTAAAAGGGAAATAGTGAAAATAAATTCTATGAAAATGATTTTTTTTTAATTTTGAAAATTTGAGAAAAAAAAGATGTTTTTTTTTAAAAAAAAGTATTACTCATGACACATGGGTGTGTAGATATGTGTTTGTAAGTATGTATGCAAGCATGTGTGTGTGTATATATATATGTGTGTATGTATCTATGTGTGTGTGTGTGTGTGTGTGTATAAACAGTATAATTTTTCCATTTTCTTTGTTTATTTTCTGTCCTTAACTTCTTTTAGGATCAGAGTGTAGTATTTTTACATTCTGCCTTGGATCAATATGCCACTGCTCATCTCATCTACCTAGAATTAGAGTGTAGTATCTGTACTCATAGAAATCTGATAAAGTGTATTCAAAGAAAATTAAATTAAAGAATCAAAATCATCATCTGTGTACTTATTTTGTATTTATTTTGGAAGAAATATCGTATTTTATACTTGTCAAAATAATTGTTTTCATCTATAAATTTTATATCTTAGCTTTTCAAATAATTGAGATTTTCAAAGGAACAGATTCTGTTCACTGATCTTCAGCAGAAATCACATGAAATGACATAATGATTCTATACAGTGAAAACATAGTACACTCTGATTATAGCAGCAGTGACAATCAGAATGTAAATCATAATACAGTCATTATACTATGCTTCTATCTATCTATCTATCTATCTATCTATCTATCTATCTATCTATACCTAGGGAAATTAGAAGTAAATCCAACATTATGAAAATGTAAAAATATGAAATAACACAAAAGGTCTCCTGTGGATAATTTTATTTATCGTTGGAATTATTGGCTAATGTTGAGTTTTTTTTCCCCAAATATGAAACAATTAACAATTCAAACACCCTGATGAAGGTTTATTGTTTTCTCATTTAAAGACAATTCAAACTATAAATAAAATCATCTTCTTGAAGACCTTATGTTTTTTCATATTTATACATTTTCATATACATACATATATATATATATATATATTAGTCTGTGACTTAATTGTTAGTATTGTCACTTGTAGAATGATGGCAAGGTAAGAGGAGGGGGGTGACTATCATAGAAGAATTCCACCCTTCAATGTGATTGGTGCTCATACTTGAACACATAAATCACATCTGTAAAAACTAGAGAATTCACATTAGAAAGATATTTCACTTTCGTTACGGAGACTTGTGATTACCTTATCCAAGTCTCTCTTTCCCAGAGACATGGAGGAGAATATAAGTCAAAGGTGGGTACTATGTGTAGCTTGGTTTTAAAACAGAAAAAGCAAAAATATATTGGAGAGAGATGAATTCTAAGGGAACTAATTAAAACAGAATCAAACAATAAGGCAGTTGGTGAAAAAAGAAAAAGATCTTTTTTTGTTTTCTTAGTAGTAAATTTTTTTTTTCTTTCTCAAGAATGTAACTAAGTGTTTGTGTGTGGTTGTAATGTATGTCAGTGTTGAGAAATTCTCTTCTGCAGAATTTACAGATATGCTAGAGAAACAGCTTGAGTGAGGTGATATCATGGCAGAAAATGTTCGACACTTGCAATGCATTTTTCTCTTTCTCTCTCCTACTGGCTGTTGTTTTCAGTATATTGTAAATGATATTTTTTGATTGTGAAATAAATTAAACTGACAATTAAAAATGATGAAAAAAAAAACAGTGTTCATCAGCTTTTTAGATATTAGAAGTGTTTGTTATATTAATATTTAATTGTTGAAAATTTCAATTCAAACCCGCTACCACTTTTTCAAAAAAAAAAAAATCTTTTCATAGTTTGTTTTTCTGGGTGGGGGGAGATATTTATGATCAAGATAGCATGAAGATTTTATTACAAGCAGAAACAAAAAATATCGAAGATTATCTGCAGTTAATATTGTTTTTACTATTATTATTCATTTGGCTATTAAGGATTTAAAAAAAAACCACAATACTTGACTTTATAATGTAGAGATTTCTTAATTGCTATCATCCTTTCTCAGTGAATGTATGTGTGTGTGAATTCAACACAGTAAAAACAGGGGATATTGTTACTAGTCATGTCCATAAATAGGGATGTAAGAACAGTATGATAACTCTTTTAAGAATTTATTTTTGATATTTAGGATTTCTATTTTCTTGCTAGAAAATCAGACTTGAGATTTTATCTTCTGTTCATAAAACAATACATAGTGAAATGGCACTAGAATATTGTGACGACATACTGTAAAGTTTTTATTGTTAAGAATTCTCTTTTAAAACCATTAACTATTGTGAATAGCTGCCTAGCATTATCTCATTTAAATATGAGAGATTTTACAAGAAAATTTAATTTATTTTTGCCTATTTTATTCATTAATATTCTTGCTAGTTCACTCAGATCATATTTCCAGTGTAGTTCAGTTAATAGGTTTAGTTCAATGGATTAGCTATCATTATTTGATAGAATTTTTTTTGAAAAGCATAAATCCCCTGATTTTTTAAAAATATGAATACATTCATTCTGATAAAGAAATCAGCTTTCAGTGAAAGCTTGAAGAAAACAAAACAAAAAAAAAACCCACTGTGGAAGAATGATCTTTTCTATATTGAAAACTACCCCGCACCTTTCACATGATGAACTGGGCCACTTTAAAGGTTAGGTTACCTATAGCCATGATATTGTGAATATTCATCCTCTAACTACTGACACACTGACTTCTTGGCAAGTTGAATCTTTCACAAAATTTTACAAGTACAAAAGCTGAAAATTTTATTCAGATAGATGTTAATGAACTTCTCTTGACTAACATTGAAGATTTAAAATAAAACATTGATATAACTAATTTGTAGATTTTTTAAATTGTATTAATACATTACTAAAGGATTGTTTCTTATTTGTTTAGCATAAACAAAGATATATTTTTTCACCAAATTAGATAATCCTCACCTACCAAGTAGATATGATACAGTATATTCTTCAGTTTTATTAGTTGAAACCAGTTTGGTATTCATTCCTCAGGATAAGTTGATACAATGGGTTTTACAAGCACAAAGCTGATTTTGAATTTTATGTGTGTTAATAATATAGTTTGCTGTATTTAAAAATAAACAGTCCTCAAAATCACTGACATTGTCTCATTTTCAGTTTCTTTGTTTAATGGCATATCAACCTTTGTAAGTTATTTAATACCAAAGACATCCTTCTAGAAGGACAGAAATGGTACTATTTAACCCATAGCTCAGAGGATAAGGGGGTTCATATCTTTCCCAAGGGTATTTGTCGAAAAGTGAGCATAAAAGCGCAACTGGAGTTTGAACTCGCTTACTACAATCCCAGAGTCCATCGCTTTAACCATTACACCATGAGGACACCCTCCCTGACTTGATCTGATAATTGCATTGGCAAAACCTGACTGTCACAATGCGCCATTAACCCTATGTCTATGTCATCCTAACATATATTGATATTTATTCATTTTTTTTTCAACATATGCAGAGTGAATTATGAGGCTGGGGGGGGGGGGCTGAAAAGTTCATAGGATGATGTCATATCTGCTGTTGATGACTTTTTTGACCAATTGGATCCAAACACTGAAACACCAGTAAAAGAAGTGTGTTGACCACAATGGAGACTAAATAAACCTCATTTGATCACATTCCATAAGAGGATCTTGGTAGGCCTTTAAACTTTTTGTGGACCCTTGTATATCTTCTCTGCCCATCATCGATCATTGAAACTTTACAATTATCACGACTAAAACTAAAAACTTATTTTTCACTCAAGATCATTTTTGTTCTTTGGAAATGATGTATTTTTTATATGTTGATAGACCTTTACATTTGGGACTTTGCTGCTATATAGTCTTCTTATTCATCTATCATTCCTGCATGTATCAAATGGTCCTTCCTATAATGTTTCTCATTAGTGTTAAATGATAATATCATTTTACTCTCATTATCTTTTTATATAAATCTTACTGATAAAATTATATTCATAACAGAAATATATTAACAGTTTTTTAACTGTTAGTATATTTTTAATCCTTTTTTTTTCTTACAAGTGATATTTTTAATGACTTACTAGCCTAATGAGTAGAGGGTTTGCCAATGGTCTGCAAGACCGGGGTTCAATCCCTGGTCGAGTTATACCAAAGAATCAAAAAATGGTACTTGATGCCGTCTTGCTTAGCCCTCAAAATTATAAGGTAAGGATCAAGGGCGAAGTGGAGCAATCCAGGGAAAGGAGTAGCACCCTCCCTTACACCTTGGTGCAGTAGCTATTGAAAAGGGAGCCTTCGGGTCACCCTCGACTATGGTCGCCAACATTACTTACTTACTTTTATAGTAATTTTTCATCTTGGTGTTGTTATTGACTCAATATTTTCTTTGCCATTTATAATAATCCTGTATTATCATTTAGCCCTGTTGACTGGGGCTGAAGAATATGTCAACTGCAGAGGGTTAAAATCCATACCTCCCCCCATTGAGTGTCCTGGATAGGACACTAAACCATCTGATAGTGAGGCTGTAGTCTTGGAGTTTAGGGGAATGTAGAGTACCCCTACATTGTGATTACTCCCAAGTTCACTCTGACCTAGACTGGTATTATCTGTTAGGGTCCAATCTATGGGTCAAGTGGAACTGTTCAGTCTTTTACTGGGGTTATTATTAATATTAAATAGAATCATTTGTATTACACAGCAATACCTGAAACCATTTAACTATGCGCAAACAAATGTACTCTGTCTTGTTTAAAACTGCTACCTCTAAACTATTCATCAACAAATCATATGAGTATAATCCAGATTTGGCATTAAATAACTGACAAGTGTTGATATGCCATTAGATGCAACAAAACCAAACTAACATCATAAAATTTTTTTCATCAGTTTTCTATTCATAAAATAAGGAACATTTTAGGTTCTTTTCGATAACCTTGTAAATTATTCGTTTTGGTACCATTCACTTTAATATTTTAGTTATGACTAAAATTATTAAATCATTTTGTGTATTTTTATATCCTTTTATCCTATACTATCATGAGAGATCAAGTGAAAACAAGTCTTTTTAAAAGATTAATACTCATCTCATTATTCTTGTATTTAGAGATAAAAATTATTGGTGCTGTCACTAGATTGAAGTTTCAGTTGTTAAAATTCTTCTTGCATTTAAATCTATTAGTATAACATTTTTTTTTATAGATTAAGGATATTTTTATGCAAATGAAGTCACTAGTTTCTTTTTGGTCATTTTATGCTTTGTCTATAAAGCATAAAATGGGATTGGAATAAGAGATGATTATAAATTGTGAACATTTCCAATGACTTGAAATCTATTTTTGATGGTGTCATTTAAAAAAAAAAAAAAACTATTTTTTGGAAATGTTATTTAAAAGAAATTAATTTGATGATGATGATGAGGAGGAGGAGGACTAATATCATCATATGTTTACTTATTTAATAATATTCTTTATTTCTTTTTCAGGTAAGTGTTCACAACATATTTTACTGTTCTTCTTTTGGTAATGTATGTTTAAATCATTTCTCTCCCACTCAAATTTTAAAAAATTGCAAAAATAAAACCAAAAATAAGTAATAATATTAATAAATATGAAATGTTTTATTTTTTAATTTTATCAAAATCTTATATTCACAATTAACCCATGTTGAAAGAATGTTTCTTATCTATCTATCTATATATATATATATATATATATATACATACATATATATATATATATATATTGCATGAAATGTTTTAAAAAATTCTTGAAGGAAAAAGAATGAGAGGATTTTTCTTAAAGCTTGATTGAAAATGTGACACACTGCAAATATTAGAAAGTGGTTCTAATGAATTTTTTTCTTAAGCTAACTCACAATTTTTGGATATTCATTTGCAAGCTTTTTTTTTTTAATGTATTTCAACCATCTTGTAATTTCTTTTTTGATCCCTTAAATTTCATTGGATGATCATGTTTTTATATTCTATTTCCTTTTTTGGATATTGCACTTAAGAGAACCATAAATATTTACTCATACACACCAACACACACACACACACACATTGTTTTTTGTATGTCAAAATACATAACATACACATATATACATGTGTGTCTCTGTTTCTGTGTATGCGTGTATATCTTCTATTTTATCAAGTCTTCATGGTGCATGTATATGCATATTTATGTACTCAACTATATATTCCACCCTAAATTCACCCTGTATATGCTTATATACATTGGTAAGTATTTGTATGTGTATATATATATATATATATATATATAGACTTTGTATGTGTAAATACAAAGCTAGAGTTATGACAAAACTAAAAAATGTATGGAAGAATGTATGTAGTAAATATGTATTTCATAATTATATATGCATATGAGTATATATATATATATATATATATATATCATACACAAATACATATTTTCATATAAAAAGATAATGTGACCACACACACACTGGTGTGTGTGTGTGTGCGTGTGTCAGTGTGTCTGGTCACATAAAATTTGAAGTAGACCATGCAAAAATAAAATTTGTTAAAAAATTATCTTGTTCTTGTTCTTTCAAGCAGAACAAACTAATTAGTTTTTATCAAATGAGACATTTGATAAATTTTATATATATTTTTAGATAAAGCATTAATTCACTCCTTCTGAGTTTTTCATATCAGCATTAGCTTGTCGTCATTCACTGGAGTCTGAGTGACCACAAATCCCCTCAGGTTTCCTGAACTCTTCTCAGTATTCTAGTCGATCTCAGCAATGATCTTATCTAGATGGTTTCAATTCTCCCATTGATTTCCGGGACCATTCTGAGCACATCAAATATAATTGGTATTACCGTGACCTTTATATTAAGTAGCTTTTTCAGTTCTCTGGCAAGATCCTAGTATTTGCAAATTATATTCATAACATAAATATATTAACAGTTTTTTAACTGTTAGTATATTTTTAATCCTTTTTTTTTTTTCTTACTAGTGATATTTTTAATGACTTACTGGCCTAATAAATAGAGAGGTCACTTTCTTCTTTTTTTTTCTCTCTCTGTGATCTGCTAGAATAGCAAAATCCAAAAGATGGCAAATTCTCTCTTTTTTGTGGGGTGTAATTAACACTAGTTTTGGTCTTCTGGTGGGAGATTAGGGATCCCTCTTTATCTCAAAATCCTGGATAATTTTATGTCTCATTATGATTAGTTTTATTATCCTTATTGTACTCTTTGCAACCTTTTCACCCCAGCGTGGTGGTCATTCCGTTAAGTCTGTATGACACCAAGTCTCCTGAGCTCTTTTGAGTATTATAGCTGATCTTAACAATGCTGTGGTCTGGTTGGTTTTGCTTCTTCCTCTGATTTCAAATTCCTTTTGTCTTTTTTCTAAGTATTTAGTCACTATTCTGAGTGTACCCACTACAACCAATATCATTAACTCCTTCATGTTCTATAGCTTTTTTAGCTCTCTAGCAAGATCTAAGTATCTATCTTTTCATTTTCTTTCATTTTCACTCTGTGGTCGACTGGATCAACAAAATTCTTAAGATGACAAATTCTTTCCTTCTTGTTAGTAAACATTTGGTCTGGTCTTCTGGCTAAGATTCAGTGATTCGTTTGTATCTAAGAGTCCCAGAGAATTTTATGAGTCTCATTTTTGGAACAGATTCTGGTTGGTAATACATCATTTGTCAGCATGGTCAAATTTTAATCTATTGCACAATTCTCAGTGTCTTTTCCTTCCCACCCAGTCATTCATAGTCTTCTATTCTTTTAGCGCCTGCTTACTGCATTTACTTATATGATTAACCATCTTATCTCTGTCACCACATACCCTACACTTGTTGTTCTGTTGCGTATTATCAGTTTTTGCCTTGATATTAATTTTGGCTTCATGGAATTATTCTGTACTGCGATTAAGAACAATCCAGTTTTCCTCTTGAAGTTTCCTCTTAGCCATGTCCAGGTCTTGTTGAGTGCCATCTTCCCAATTTATTGCTTGAAATATCTATACATTTGTTTTTCTTCCCATTTTTGTTCCCTAGATTTTGTTGTTTTACCATATTTACCAACCCCTCCGCTCAGGCAGGATATGACACAAGGTCAATTTTTAAGCGGAGTTTAACAGGTTTGAATTCAGAGCTTTCCCTCTCCTAGACTAGTTGCCTCACCAAGGCTGAAGAACCTAGTCTGCCCTACTATTTGCTCATAGCTGGAGGGAGAATAACCATTACACCACGGGCACTTCCACTAATTTTTTGTTTTACTGTTTTTTCTTAGGTTGGTGTTAATGTTACAGGCTGCCGCAGTTAATCTTTCTTTGCTCTTTCTTGTGTATTCCTTGAGACCTTGAATTGTTGCATCTTTGCAGTTCTCAATACTGGCAAATCCTTTTCCTTCTTCTTTTCTTGGCCCATAGAATCTGTCTATGTCATCTTGCAAGTGTAAGGCCTTGTATATCATCATCAATTTCCTTGTCTTGTTCGAGTTCCTCCTCATTTTAAGAATGGCCCTGAGTATCTTACAGGAAGAACTGCCCAGGTGTTGATTCTCTTGTCAAGATTTCTGTTGCAAAGTTTCGTTTTGAGAAGATTTCTTGTTCTTTTGATATATTCTTTTCATTTTCTTTCATCTCTGTATATTTGATTGTGTCCACTTCCAGTATTCCCAAGTACTTATGATTTTTTTTCTCAAGTATTCTAATGCCATCTTCATTTGGTTGTTCTGTTACTTCTGTTGTTTGTCATTTCCCTTTTTTCGTTATCAGTGTGGGATATTTTTCGATGCCAAATTCCATTCTTATATCCTGGCTATATGTCTTTATCATTTCTATAAGAGTCTCTGGTTCTTTTTCATTATTGGCAAATATTCTTATGTCAGCCATATACGTAAGGTGGTTTATTGTTTTCTGTGACAGTGTAAATTTGTAGCCTCTTGTGCATTTCCTGAGTATATAATTGAGTGGCGTCATTGTTATACCAAACAGAAGTGGTAAGAGTGAGTTGCTCTGAAAGATGCTGCTTTGGATTTTAACCTCACTAAGATTTGTTATCATGCAGATAATTCTACTTTCTTGTATTCCATTGCTTTCATGATAAATCATCTAACTTTGTTGAATATTTCAAACCTTTTTAGACATTCTATTCTCCAAGTTTACCTGACATAGGGATTTTGGTAATTTAACCAAGCTACATCTTTTGTCTTGTTTTTACTTCCTTGAGGATCTGCTCATCTATACATAATATAGTTTACCTTGTTCCCTTACAACATACTTTCTGTTCTTCTATCATGAGTCCACAGCATTCAAACAAGTAATATATTTTTCTTTTATGCATGCAGTTATGATTTTCCACATCATAGGCAAACATATTATTGGTTTGTAGTTGCTACAGATAGTTCTTTTTTGGGAGTCTTTCCTTTTGATCATTGATTCAGGTAGTCTTGCTTCATGTAGTCATTTCCTAAGACAATCTATTATGGATTGACATGAATCTTCTAAACCAGAATCTGTGTATGCCATCATGGCCTGGTGTTTTCCAGTTTGTACTTCCTTGAGTCTTTTTTTTGTGAGTTCAGGTGTATGCTTACTTTGGGGCTTTCTTCTAGTCCATGCAAATCTTTTTCTTTTTTTTTTTTTGTGTTATTTATTCATCTTTCTGTTATGTTCTTTCTGTTCCCATATCTTGCTCTTAAGCTGTTTCGTTTTCTTTGCATCTGGTTTCTCATTTGTCTTATACTTTATTTTCTGACTTGATCGTAGAATTTTCTTTCATTATTGTCATGATGCTGGCAAAAATAAAGACACAGGGAACACAAAAAGGTTGATAGAAAAACATATATATTCAAATTACAGGAACAAGATACAAGTGAACCTGGTTAAACTGTTGTTGGTTAATAGGAAGCTGAGAGTCCTGTGGGGGTAGTGTCTATCTGTCCACTATGAAAGTGGTATCACACGTGATTGTGTCACATGGGATTGGTCAGCTCCTCCGATGCTCTGTTGACATGTATTTAGGGAGGAGGGTGAGTACATTATCTAGGGAGTACAACAATTATTTTGGAAGGTCTTGTTTTACTTGACTCTGTCTTCATATCTTTTGAGTCTCTCTCCTTTCATCGATATTTTTAGTTTATTTCTTCCAGTTGTATTGTCAGTCTTGTCTGCTGTTGTCTTTTTTCTTTTTTTTTCATTCTATTGTGTCATTTTGTATCTTTCCTTCCTTAGTATTTTCACTTTGTCTTGCAGTTTTTTTATTTGTCCTTCTAGTCTCATTTCCCATCCAGCTTTTGCAATTTTGTATGGGGTTTCTTAGAAACATTCCGATTTATACTCCTCCATAAATCAGATCATTAGTACATTTTTTAATAATTTATTTATCTTTTCTGGTTCTACTTTGACTTTTTTTCAGTCTTGACCTCTTAGAAATTATAATTTCCCCTTCTTTTCAGTCATGATATTTTTTTCTTAATTCTACCTTTTTTATTTCATAAAAATAAAATATTTACTTTTCTTTTTAAGTGATCAATGCAATGTAATTTGTAAAACTTTTACAAGACCTGACTTATCAGAAAATTTTGAAACCTGAACAAGAAAAAAAAAAAGAAATATTTATCCAATTAACAAATCAAGAAAAAATGGTTGGTGATATTGGGAGCTGAAATGATTTTTTAAATTTCATAGTATTGACCATAACATGAAAAAAGTGGAAGTAGGACTTGTTCCCAATCAACCAAAAACTGATGTCTAACTTTTCACAAATATTAAAAGTCAAAAATGATTTTTAAAAAATGAAACATAAATTGGAGACATCAAATTGATTCTGACGATTTTGGGTAGCAAATAATTTTGTTTTAGCTCCTCCAGTTATCCCTGATTTTGAAGTTCCTCTGATGGAAATCCAAATAAATTCTTCTGAGAGATATTTATCTATGCATTTTCAAAAAATGTTTTGATTAAATAAGAATTCTTATATTGATAGATAAAGGAATAAATGCCAACAAAATACACACACACACACACACACTCTCTCTCTCTCTCTCTCTCTCTCTATTATAAAATCTCTGCATTTTATATATTTATATGTATCTACATATATAAATGGATGTATATTAGCGTAGATGTTTGTATATATTAATGTATATATATATATTTGATTGAACATCATAGACATTTTTGTCTACACATTTTTTTGTTAATCCTTTCGAATTGCCGAATTGATCTTATGATACTCAGCGGGAACTAGCCAACAAATCTTCCACCACCAGTTATTTCCCAACTTTGGGCCATCATCACAGAAGGGTGTATTACAAAAGTGATGTAACTTTTGTATGCACATTGCTACTTTGTTAGAAGAGCTTCAGTACTGTTGTATTGTGTAGCATTTACCCTTTTGAATTTGTTTCTATTAAATAGCGTCAGCAGCTAAAGATATCTAAGTACATTAGCACTGATTTCAAAATTAATTCTCTTTAGTTTGGGTTGTATGTTCCTAATGAGTAGTGCTTTGAGAATCTGTATGTATGTATATATATATATATATATATATACATATGTACGTATCTGTGTAAATATGTGTGTGTATATATCTGTGTACGTATATATATATATATATATATATATATGTATGTGTGTATATATATATATATATATATACATATGTATATGTACGTATTTATATGTATCTGTGTAACTGTGTATGTGTGTATAAATATAATAAGTAAGTAAGTTGACAACTGTACTTGAGGGTGACCAGAAGGCTTCCTTTTCAATTGCTACTACACAAAGGTGTAGGGGAGGGTGCTACTCCTTTCCCTGGATTGCTCCACTTCACCCTCAATACATATATTGCTGAGTGTTAAGCAAGGAGGTATCAAGTACCATTTTTGAAGTCTTTGGTATGATGGACACAATCTACCCTCTATACCAATGAGCCAGTCAGATATATATATATATATAAGTCTGTATGAGAATGTCTTTATATCTTTTTATATATATCATGAATTTTGTTATATATATCTGATAGATAATACTGGGTGTGTCAGAAAAATTGATATCCTTTTATAATCTAATAAGTTAACCATTTCTTGTTGAAATGAACTTAAATTTTAATCGCAGGTGTAGAAACAACAGAAAATTTCATGTTTAATGTTTTCTGCTTTTTCCTTTTCAAATATAGAAATGCCATTCATGAAAAAATAAAAGACGTTCAAACATTAAACATTGAACTTTCAGTTGTTTCTACACATGCTGTTAAAATTTGAAATTATTTGCACAAGAATTGGTTGAATTATTACATAATGAAATTTAAACAATTATTCTGAAATAGCCTCTACATTAAGATGGTATTAGATTTTAAGGATCCCCTTAAATACTTAATGATATATAATACTATAGTGAATAGAGTGAGTTCTGTTCAGTTAATAGGGGAGTTTCTGTGGTATAATGGTTCATGTACTGGACTGTGTGTTTCATGTCCAGTCACACTATTATATTCACTTTCTAACTAATACACTTGATAAAGGTATGAACACCCCCTTATTCTTCCAGCTGGTGGTTAAATAGTACTGCTAATATTCATCTACTTGTATGGCTTTGGTATTAAATAACCTTCTAAGGTTGGTATGCCATTAAACAAAGACACTAACCAAATCTTTAGTTAATATGTGTTGAAACGGAAAGATTAGATGATAACTGAAAAACATTGACCCAAATGAACAAATAGTTTTGAGGTGAATGTGTAAACAAAATCATAAACTAGTCAATTGCAGTTTTTAATTCCTATTTCAAAATCATTCAATTCTACTATTTATTACAGCAAATTATCCTTCAAATTCAGACGCATATTCACTTAATTCAATTTTTTGTGGTTTTTCACTTACATAACTTATATACTTCTTACTTATTAAAACCGGGAGAGTTTCCATTCTTATTTCTATATGATGTACTATTAAGTTTTTATGAATATTTTTGTCGATATGAATTTTTCTTTCACCCTTTTGACTTTTTCCGTTTCCTTAAAAAAATTCAAACTTTTTAAAATGAAAAACAAAACTATGATTAATAAGTTTGAGAGAGAAAGAAAATTTAACACTATAATGATATGAATAATTAATAAAATTTAATATACGAGGAATTTTCTCATAAAATGAAATGGGAATTCTTCCAAGCTGTTGCTGTGTCAGTGCTACTCTGTGGTTGCACCACTTGGATTCAAAGGAAAAGCCAGATGGGAACTGCAAAAAGATACTACTGCACCTATAAAACAGTTGTCGTATGGCTGTTTACCTTCCATTGCACAAACCATCCAAGGAAGCCCAGGAAGACATGTTGAGCACTGCTGAAGAAGTAAGTATAAACTCATAAGCAATGTTCTCCAATGGACTCCTACACATGGACATACCATTGTTACCCAACCAGTAAAAACTTAAATTCATCAGTTCTGTGCAGACGCAGTACTTGCCAAGAGTGATGTGCGATGGGGATGGATAATATAAGAGTCAAGGGAATCTGTACCGTCAACATAATATAATGACATAGATAATTCCTTAAAACAGTCATTTTCAAAGGTTATTTTAATGGTTGACTTTATGCTAAGATATACTCACTAGAAAATTTCCATTCTTGGAAAATACTTTTAAAAGAATAAATTGTGAGGTTATTTAGTATTTATTTAGTGAGAATCAGTTATTATTTACTTTAATTAGTATTACCAAGTGTTCTCCCAGCCCACTTGGCTGGAACTGTAGAATACACCAATTGCATTTCTGCAGAAGGATGAAAAAAAAAACCCACCCACAACAAGTGTCTTTGATATGACAGTAAACAATCTCTCCAGATGAGTAAGACTCCCCCAACAAGTGTCCTGGTAAATGACACTAAACAATCTGATGTTGAGGATCCAGTAAAGCCAAAGCTTTAGGGAATGAGGAATACTTCATTGCCATCACTACCAGGTCCACTCTGACCGGGAGTGGTAGCACCTGATAGGGTTCTATCTATGGGTCAAATAGAACTGTTTGAAATTTAAACTGTGTGTAAACAAATGACTTATGCTAAATTAAATTCTTAGAAATAGAACTTTTTGATCCTTTAACTGTGTGTAAACAAATGACAAATATCTGATTGAATTGTTCATGATACATAGTAATACTTGGAACCATTTAACTTTGTTGACATGCTAAATTCAAATGTTAGAAATAGAACAGTTTAACTTATGTATACAAATCATATATCTAATATATTCATATATATATAAACCTGGTTGGCAGCTGACGAGGGCAGGGTATCGCATGTGCTTTCACATGTTGTATGATGAAAAAAAAAATATATATATATATAAACCAGATTTGACATTAAATAACCTACAATGTTTGATATACCATGAAACAAAACAAAACAAAAAACTAAGTGTTCTTCCTCAATCTCAGTCAATTATCACTTGATATGCAGCTTTCTTTCTCTCTAAGTTCAATCAAGAAGTATCTCAATTCTGTACCAGTAGAATCTTTGTTACTTTTAAGAGATAAATGTTAATTACTTTAATTTATTGGTAATCTACATTTCTCTCTCTCTCTGTCATACACAATACATGTCTATCACTTGTGCACATGAATATATACAAAATAGTTGCATCCATTTTGAGGACAATTTTATATGTAACATATCTTCCCCAAGGGTTAACTTGTAAGATATAGCATAAATCAGCAACATTGTTATTCTAGAAAGAGTTATGAAAAGCTTTTCTTCTACAGTCATATCAATTCCTAAAGCTTTGCTTTTCAAACATTATATTTACCCTTATAGTTTTAAGCCATTAGAGTTTCATGATTGATAAATTTGAAAGAATCATGCAATTCAAATATTGTAAATGTTATTTAAAAGACAAAAAAAAAACACATTTGTATTATTTGATTTTCATTATACAATACTTAAATATAATTATTTGAATTTTATAAATTTTTCATTAATAGATTTTTTTTATTATCATTGAATTTATAAATGTTGATATTTTGATTGGTAATCTAAGATCTTCATGACGTATAAGTGTTCCTTACTTTTACTGAGAAACAACATTGCAGCCTGAGTAAAATCTATCTCATTTACATAAGTATGAGGATGACTGGCACATCTTGACAGATAAGAGCCATCTTTATCACTTAAATAATATCTAAAAAATCCTGATTAATAAAATATACATGATGCATAAAATGAGAAGGTTGTAAGACATCTTTATGCAGTTGAATTATAGTGACATCCTTGTATAATGCTTAAGCCATTCTCTAGGTCTACACTGTGACAGCCCAGTGACAAGCATCGAAAGATAACTGGAAAACAGCAGGTTCCCATTAAAGGATACTTTATATGTAACATATAAGTTAGCAGTGAATTAATGCTGGTGCTTCTGTCTCCAGTTTTGATTTTGGAATTAACTCTTCCTAGAAGGGTTGCCTTCACCACAGCTTTGACATCAGACAAAAGCTCTTTCTACCCTTATATATATATATATATATATATATATATATATATATATATAATCACCAAAACCACATAGATTAAACTTGTACCTGAGGAAGATTAAAATCTCTATATAGATAATACAGCATCATGAAAGTGATATTAGCTGAATAGTTTTGAGAAGTTGCCAAAATCTTAATGAATCTGCATAACCTAAGTCCAGACACACCTATGTGACCAAACATTTTTACTAATTCTGACAGTCTCTTGGTAGATTTAAGCTTCACTAAGAAACCTGTACAAGAAAAATGTTACTTGATCTGATTTTTTATATGCAAAGGATCCAGTGCATATTTTATAAAAACCTGTTGAAATTTAACCTGGCCTTATGAGTAGAGTGCTTGCCAATGGTCCGAGAGACTGGGGTTCAATCCCAAGTCGAGTCATACCAAAGACTCAAAAAATGATACTTGATGCTGCCTTGCTTAGCACTCAGCACTATAATATGAGGATCAAGGGTAAGGTGGAGCAATCCAAGGAAAGGAGGAGCACCCTCCCTTATACCTTGGTGTAGTAGTTTTTGAAAAGGGAGCCTTCAGGTCACCCTCGACTAAGGTCGGTAACTTAACTTTTTACTTATATATTTGCAGGTTTGCATAGTTTTTATCACTACTGGAAATGAACTCAGCAATTTGATTTTAAATCCTGAACAAGGTCATTTGTATTTTGCATAACACTAATACCCTTGTGAAAGGTATGAGTCTAATTATCCTCCCTCCATCTATGGGTAAATAATAGGGCAGACTGGGGGCTCTTTAACTTTGGAATGGTAACAAGTCTAGAAGGAAAACTGAATTCATACCATTTGTAGACCTGGAGAGGGATGGGTTCTTCCAGGCTATTTTTGCCTAAGACACACAACATGAATAATGCCACTACCTCGTGGTGTAATGGTTAAAGCGATGAACTGCGGAATCGTAGTACGCGAGTTCGTACTCCAGTCGCGCTATTACGTTCACTTTTGGGCAAATACCCTTGGGAAAGGTATGAACCCCCTTATTCTCCCTCCAGCTATGGATAAATAGTAGGACGGACTAGGTTCTTCAGCCTTGGTGAGGCAACTAGTCTAGGAGAAGGAAAACTCTGAATTCAAACCTGTTAAACTCCGCTTAAAAATTGACCTTGTGTCATATCCTGCCCGAGCGGAGGGGTTGGTAAATAGTACCACCAAGACAGGTTATAAGATAAGTCAATAAAAAAAAAAACATTTTCAACTCGGACTTTATTTGTTCTATCTCCTTTTTTTTCTGGTTATTTTTCATTTTCATTTGTTTTCGTGAACAAATGGAATATAAACGAAACAACAAGAAAATTCCACTGGAACAAAAAAAATTTTTAAAAGTTAAGTTAGTAAGAGAAGATATCCTACTTAAACAAAAAACAATTAAGCAGTGAAAATTAAAGTTGATTTTGAGACTGTATTTTAAAAAGGCATAACTGTTAAGAGAGAAACTCTCAATTTCTCTGTCTTCATTTTGCAATATGAAACAGTAATGGTCACAATAATTAATCCTAAAGCAGTGAAAGTTTAGTTCTGGAACTCTCAGGGGTGTGAAGTGCCATTACTCCAAGGTCCACTTTCACCTTATTAGGGTCCCATCTACAGTTAAAATTGAACTGTATGAAAAGTATTTGCACTTGAGGGGAATACTTGATACCATATGTGTTCAAAAACCTCTTAAATTACTCAAAAAAAATATAAATGTATACAATTCCTTAACTTCTTGGCATAAAATATCCACTGGTGGTTTGACATGCCATTAAAATCAAGCAATTAAACTTTGGCACAATAGCAAAAACTGTGTCCCTGTTCAGTTTACCAATATTTCGGTAAGAATCATTGAAAGAGTTTATGTAAAGATCAATTTCTACTTGCTTGTGAAATTCCTTTCTTTAACATAAATTTCTGTTTTTTCAGCAGGCATTAGATTACTCTGATTTGATCTGCAGAAGAGCAAGACCCTCCCCCAAAAGAAACAGTGTCCTCAGTGTGACACTAAACTGTATCTTATGGTGAGGCTCTAGCTCTTGAAATCTAGGAACTATGAAATACTTTTACATTGTTATTACTTCCAGGTCCACTCAGTCCCTAAGTGGTAGTACATGTTTAGGTCAAACAAATCTGTTTAAAGATTATTCCTATCTGATCAGACCATATACAAAAGAAAAAAAAATCAAAAACCTCTCTAGAAACAATTTAAAAAAAAGTAAATATGAACACACAATGTGTGTGATTCCCTAACCTCTAGGCATAAGATAACCCTAGATGGGTTGAAATCCCATTAGAATAAATAAATCAGTCATTTAGCAGGAATTTGAATACATAGTACGTAATATTTATTCAGCAATAAAAAAAGGAAAAAAAAAACAAAAACAATGTTTCTTAGAGATAAGCCTACAAAGCACTTGAAAAGAACCATGAAAATGTGATAATTTATTGTTTTTTCCAGCAATTTGACCAAGGAGATTAAAGTTTTGAAAGGGTTGTTTAATACAATATAGAGATGTCTTTATGACAAGAAATTAGAGCTGGCATTATTAAACAAATGACCATGATGGCTTTTAGCAGATTAAAAAGATAATGCATACATATTTCAAAATTTTTGTTATTTTTTTTATATTACTCAATGTAAAAAGGAAAGTGTTTAGAGGCAGATTATGTTTATATAATCATCATCATCATGTCGCACTGGTAGCACAGATATCCCTGACCCTCTCTCGCCACTCCTCCCTATCGTTCATCGCCCTAGGTTGGTCTTCAGGAAAACATCCCGTATCCTCACATAGCTGCTGAATGTGTGTTCGTGCTGGTTGTCCTGCTTTTTCGCGGCCATTTGTGAGGGTCCATAAGAGTACATCTCTTATGAGTTTGTCCCTGCTTCTCCAAGCTCTCTCAAAACAATTATTAGCGGGGTGTCCTCATGGTGTAATGGTTAATGCGATGGACTGTGGAATCGTATAAGCGAGTTCGTTGTCCAGTCGCGCTATTATGTTCACTTTCGAGCAAATACCCTTGGGAAAGGTATGAACCCCCTTATCCTCCCAGCTATGGGTTAAATAGTACCACTACTGTTCTTCTAGAAGAATAGCTTTGGCATTAAATAACCTACAAAGGTTGATATGCCATTAAACAAAGAAACCAAACCAAAACCTTGATATGTCACAATCACTTTCAGACTCATACTCTTGGGAAAGGTATGAACCCCCTTATCCTCCCAGCTATGGGTTAAATAGTACCACTACTGTTCTTCTAGGAGAATAGAATTGGCATTACATAACCTACAAAGGTTGATATGTCATTAAGCAAGGAAACCAAACCAAACCAAAACAGTTATTTGTTTTTGATTAGCGTTTTTCAAATACTCAAAACTCTACAAAAACACAAGGATTTCTATTTTTTAAAACTGAAATTGTCCTCATTTTAATATTCCCAAATATGTGACGTGATTTATTGTAAATAAGATGCAATAGTTAATAAAGTATACATATGGTTTGTTGATTTCTGGGTAAAGATAGTTAGATTTGTTTTCTTTATTTTTAATTCTGTACTTGATAACTACAACTGATATGATTTCCAAAGGAAAAAAAACTATTTTTAAAAGACTGGTGACAAGAAGGATGTGCTTAGTGGCAGATAATGGAATAGCTCTCACATAACTGTTTTTTTCATACCTATCAGTTCATTCCAGTTCATGCTAAAAGTATTGTATTTAACACTTCAAACATAGTGAGAAAAGCTTTTTTTATTTATTTATTGTTATTTAAAAAAAAAGTTTGAATCATCAACTGCATAGCCTTTGTTATTGAATATCCTGTACTGAAAATGTGTCTGCAATAAATACAAACAATGTGGGTGGGCAGGTGGTTGTGTCTATTTAAGTTTCATATTTAAACACACACACACAGGGTTGCTGTCATAAGTAATGGGATTATTTACATATAAATTGGTATTGCCGTTTGTGTATGGTTTTCAGAAAGTAGCATCAGTTTTATTGGCTAGTTGAAAATAAAGGTGAATTGTTTGACAAAAATCATTTTGGTTGGTTTTTTATGGCATGTCAACACTTGTAAGTAATTTAATGCCAAATCCTCTTGATACATGTATTAAATATATATGATTTAGGTTGGTTGGGTTTTATGTTATATCAACCCTTGTAGGTTATTTAATGCCAAATCCTATTTAAACATGTATATAGTAAATATGTATGATTTGTAAACAAATAGTTTGTTTGTAAGCTTATTTATAAATGAACCAGAGCTTATTTGTTTGCACACAGTTAAATCATTTCAATGGCGGCAATACTCCACAAAGCACCAACTATATAGCCACCTGCCTCCCATCACGAAAACTATCCAAGTTAGACGAACCAGACATGCAGAACACTGCTGGAGAAGTATAGACTAGCTCATAAGTGATATACTCCTATGGACCCCCACATATGGCCGAGCAAAAGCAGGACGAGCAGCTAGAACATACATATAGCAGCTATGTGAGGATATGGGATGTAGCCCTGAAGACCTGCCAGAGGCAATGAACGATAGGGAAAAGTGGTGAGAGAGGGTCAGGGATATCCGTGCTACCAGCACGACATGATGATGATGATGATTGCTATTTAACACTAATAATTCTATTTAACACCAGTCATTTGTTTGCACACAGTTAAATGGTTAAATAGTTCTAGTAGATCCTTAGATGTGACCCTAACTGGTACTACCACACCAAGGCAGAGTTGGCTTGGGAGTAATGGCAATGACGGACTACTCCACATTCTGAAAAGCTTAAAAACTAGAACCTCAACATCAGATGCAGTTTAGTGTCATATCCAAGAAACTCACAGGGTGGGTCTTACTCCTCTCTAGAGATGCAATCAGCATATTCTGCAGCCTCGGACAGCTTGGGGGCTAGAAAAAAAAAAAAAACAAATAAAAAATACTTAGGAGTCTGCAGTATAGAAATTCACATTGAGTGAGGAAAAAAGAAAGTAAAATAATAAAAGAGATATTGAAAGAATAAGTCATGTAGTTTACCTAACTATTACCTGAGAAAAAGAACTATATGGCTATATTTGAATTTCTATGAGATTCTTTTTAGAAATGAAAATAGCAGTTTTTGATTTACCACAACTACTGAATTTCCTCCAAGTTGCATATATATATATATATATATATATATAAGAAATGCAAATAAGAAAACTTATTGCATAAAAAATGCTTAATGCTATAAGGGCAGAGCAGGTATTAAATTTACAAAAAATACTAAAATTATCGACACTATAAAGCTGTGACTTTAAATTTCATGTGGTTTACGCAATGTTCAAATGGAAAGTTTAATATTTTTATGGTTTTATATATATATATATATTTATATGTCTGTATGTATATATATATATATATATATATATATATATATATATATATATTTGTATGTATATGTGTATACATATATGAGTATATATATATACACACTCACAGAGTCTAACTTAGATATATGTACTTATTCAATAATATTGAGCACTCTTTATTTATAGATATAGCAAACTACCTTTTATATATATATATATATATATATTTAAGAACAAGAAATTTAGAAAGAGTATTCCATTTCCATCTACTCACACACACACATACACACCCGTATATGTGTTTGTGTGTGTGAAAGAGCAGATTATAAATTCAGGAATACATGTTTTCAATGAAATTTTCTCTGTATTTCTTTGTCAGATTTCGACAATTTTCTGGCCTATATTTATTAAACCGTCTTAAAACCATTGTTTTTGATGAGCACTTTTCAAAGATTCAGTTCCAGAAAAACAAGAAAATTTTTATTCTTTTTGACTTGAAAAAGTTCCTCATTTTAATATTCCCAAATATGTGACATGTTTTATTGTAAATAAAATGTAGCAGTTAGTCTTTTTCATAGTTACCGCTTAACTGTAAAGCAGATCACCAAGAAAACTGACAATCCACCTAATGTTTCGCCGGTGAGACTTATTACTATAACTGCATATTGCACCAATAAAATTTATATTTCTAACCTTGCCAAAATGTTATTTTATACTGACTGTCGGTATGACACTCATATTTATTAAGCTTAGCTTAGTCTGTCACAGGGCCAAATGTTGAGTGGTAGGAAAATTGGGCTGTGCTATCTCCAAGCAGGAAGTGGCTTGAAAATCAACATTGAAAATTTTGGTGTTTAAGTGGGCTTGAACTTAGGCTGTTGGGATATACACATATATCTCGGGCTTCTGGTCAGTATTATATTTGCAAAACTAATGTTAAATCATCTGGTACAAGTCTCTTTATCTTGCATCAGTATCACCAGTATTTGATTGATTGTCCTTAACGTATGGCTTTTTGCCAACTGTTATCATCTCTGTTTTTTTTGTTTGTTTTTTTTTTTTTGTTTTCCTGTTTTGACTCTTTACATTTCCAAAGTGAAATATTTATTTATTTATTATAGGTATTGGGTTGTTCACGAACTTTGCTGAGCTTTTGGCTTGAGTAAAGGTTGCTTAGTCATATGACTCTCTCTGAGTTGCTATAAAAATGCAAAGTTTTTGTTTGACGAAATAAACAAGATTAAGAATTTTCATAACACTACAAGGCTGATTGCTGTGAAGGTGATGATGTTAAGTTACGATAACTGAAATATGTGGTGATTTTTAATCATCTTCAAAGATTGTTTTATCCTAATCTGAATGCATGTAAAATGGTCTGTCGATTTGTGTTCTTTTCCTATTGTTTTTATTTCTAACTGTTCATCACATGCTTCGTGCCTGTTTTGCTACTTTTGGATGTGCCTTATCTTCACATCAACATCCTCACTTTAAAATGAATACAAATTCATTCTTTCTTCTATTCATTTTTTTAAATTAAAGTAAGTAGTAAACCTGATAAGTAAATTAATTAATCAAAATGCTAGATTACTTTGGCAAGGATATTTTTATAATCAGGAAATAAGAAAATTAAAACTAGTATCATTTAATTCTAACAACTCCAGTAGGTAATTTATGATTATAATAACCATTCAAATTTTTATTTTCAATTTTGAGTTTACTCATTTAATAGATGTGGCTATCTGAGTTCAAATCCTTGATTGGGCTGTTTGTATTTCAGATAATGCTCATACCCTTTAGAAAGGTATGAATCCAACTATTCTCAATCCATCTATAAATAGATAATAGTGAAAAATGAGCTCATTAACTATGGTATGGCAACCAATATAGAAGAAGGAAAATTCTGAATTCAAACCAATTGTATTCTGCTTAAAAATTATCCTTGTGTCATATCCTGCTTGTGGGGTGGTCATTAAATCAATCCATATCCATCTAAGTCAATTTAATGGTTTATCTTTTTTCCTGCAGTTTTTCTTCCGATAAAATATTCCATGTCACTTTGTTCCTTTTAAACACATTCAGTTTTCTCATTATTGTCAGCAGAACAAAATGGAACCCAAACATTTTTTTGCATTTTTTAGATCATGTGATCCCAAAACTTTGGCTTGATTGGATAAAATACAATTTTGATTTAAAGTTTTTATTTTTACATGGTTTTTATTTCTAATATATTTTTGTTGATATTAAATCACTGACAGATACTCCTTAAAAAAAGATATGACAGATACTCCTTAAAAAAAGATAATTCCTACAAAAGGACGGAATTATTAATGTACAGTGGATATCTCAGTTCAAATAATATTGTCTATTAATAGGTCACCAATTGTTTCTTGTAAGATACGAGTATTTTTTTAGCTTAGATACCCTCTATTTTTGAGAACTTGTTAAACTTTTATGCAAGAGGATACTCTACTTTATTTTCTGTAAACAATAATTAATCCCTCACCTTTTTTATCCACATTATAAGCAGTTGAACATAGCAAAGAGTGAGCAGTGAGATATCAAAAGGGATAAGGCGTTCTAAGGAGCAAATTGTGAGTTGTGAGATATCAAAAGGGAAAAGGAGTTCTAAGGAGCAAAGAGTGAGTTGTGAGATATCTAGAGGGAAAAGGTGTTCTCAGGAGTAAAGAGTGAGTTGGGAGGTATCAAAAGGGGAAAGGAGTTCTAAACAGCAAATAGTGAGCTGTGAGATATCTAAAGGGAAAAAGATGGTCTAAGGAGTAAAGAGTGAGCTGTGAGATATCAAAAGGGAAAAGGAGGTCTAAGGAGTAAAGAGTGAGCTGTGAGATATCTAAAGGGAAAAAGATGGTCTAAGGAGTAAAGAGTGAGCTGTGAGATATCAAAAGGGAAAAGGAGGTCTAAGGAGTAAAGAGTGAGCTGTGAGATATCAAAAGGGAAAAGGAGTTCTAAGGAGCAAAGAGTGAGTTGTGAGATATCTAAAGGGAAAAGGAGTTCTAAATGTCCTGTATATGTTAAAACAAATCACCCATTTTCATTAGTGTTAGGAGACTCCAGACAATGAATGTGATCATATTTTTTATATCAATATATCAGTTAATAAAATTGTTGTGTGAGCAAATATAGTTGTAGTTTTTTAAAATCAATTTGACTTAATTGAAATATTCTTGAGATTTAAATAACTTTATGCCTTTTGTAAAAATGCAGAAGTTTATAGAATGTATTAATCCAACTCCTCAGTCTCAGATGGGATATGAGACAAGGGCAATTTTTGAACATAGTATAATTGCTTGGAATTCAGAGTTTTCCTGCTAGACTGGTTGCCTAGTTGGCAACCATAGTTGAGGGCGACCAGAAGGCTCCCTTTTCAATAGCTACTGCATCAAGGTGTAAGGGAGGGCGCTACTCCTTTCCCTGGATTGCTTCATTTTACCCTTGATACGTACCTTATAATGTTGAGTGATAAGCAAGGAGGTATCAAGTACCATTTTAAAAGTCCTTGGTATGACTCGACTTGGGATTGAACACAGGTCTCCCGGACCATTGGTGAACACTCTACTCATTGGTCCAATGAGCTTAAAAACTGCTAAAAAAATAATATGCCCTGTTATTTACTCAAAGTAGGAAAGAACAAATAGATTCATGCTTTTCCTAAAGACATTAGCATGAAATGAAATGTAACTGCCTCCTCCTGGATTTGAACTTGGTTTACAGCTTCCATTTCTTATGACTATATTCAAAGTTATGTAAATTCAAGAGGATTAACTGGTGTTCTTTGGAGTTTGCTGTATTGCATTAATGTTATTTTTAAAGTTTCTCTATTGGATTATGAGTGGCTATGATTCTTGGCCAAGACTTTTGAAGAGAAAACAAAAGGGAATTGAATTACCATGACCAGAAAATCCGCCGAACACCTACGCACAATATACGGAAACACTGGACAGCTTTTTCGACCTTATTAGGTCTCATCAGCAGTGTATACTGTAATCTCCTCCACTGGAGATCGAACCAGCGATTATAGATTGTAGTGCCGAGACGCTACAATTGGGCCACCAGTTCATCTCGCACACAAGTGACGCCAAATCAATTAGTCATGGTAATTGCGCGGTCAAATAACCTAAATGTGGTAATTTACTAAGCTTTTTTCTTAGATGTGGCACAAAGCCATATGAATGGGGCACCCAATGAGACTCGAACTCACTCGTGTAGGTTTGCTAGTCTAGCTTGCTAACCATTACGCTACCCGAGGCGCCCCAAATAACCTAAATATGTCTTGCAAGTTACATCCGTACTCTTTCCAGAGGACAATATTAATTCCTCTACTCAAAAAATAAGAATATGTACAGAAAACAATAGGTTTGGAATTTCAAAAATAAAATCATCTTCCTTGTTGAGAAACGTATAAAAGTCTTGTGGGTAGACTTTAGGAGGGCTGTGTGGCAAAGGTTTTTGGAAGGGCATATATTATACTGCAAAGACTTGAAATGGGAATGTTATAGCAATAGTTTTGATAGTTGGATGTAGTTTGGGTTTGGTGAAACCTAAAATTGACGAACCAGGGCAGTGTTTTGCCATTGGGTTAAAAGATAAGTTTTATTATGTTAGGTTTTGTAATGTGTTCAGCTAAGGCTACTTGCTCAATATTAGCACATCTAAAACTAGATATAGCAAAATAATCTCTTGTTCAAAGAGTCCCAGAGATATAATTGCTGACATACTGAACTGCAGACTTGTAGGAAGCAAGTTCAATCCCTAGTAATGCTATTTCGTTCACTTTAAGAATATCTTTGGGAAAAGTATGAACAACCTTATCCCCCTCATCTATTAGTTAAGCAACGTCATTACTTTTCTTTTACAAGGATGTCTTTGGCTTTTATAAACCTACCATAGTTGGTGTGCCATTAAATATAAAAAGAAATAATCTCTTCTTCATAATGGTAACTCAGTTTAACTTAAAATGAATTGGCTTTTATCTAAAAATAACCTATTTCTCTGATTTTGATATTCTTATATTAAGACTAGCATAGTTCCAGTTAAAATTATGGAATTATATAGTGATCAGCTCTTTTTCTTAAGATCAGAGAATATACTCACTTTGTGTCATGAATGTGAATTTGAAACTTGGTGCTAATTTACTTTTGGTTCTAACTTGACCACTTGAAACTCAAAGCAAATAGTATCAAAGCTTAACGAGCCGAAAACTTTAACTTTCAGTTGGGTCTAAAGGGCATTTCTATACTCTGTGTATCAAGTTTAATAGTGTATGCGTTTATCTCTCTTAGAAAAGGGCATACTATCAGTAAGGCTTAGAATATGCCGACTGCATCCCTTGTAAAACACTAAGGTCCATCCGCAAAGGGATATCCTGGAGATGACACTAAACTATATCCGATGGATCAAATAGATCTGTTTAAAAAATGTTTGTATTCGATAGGATTGTGTGCAAAAAAAAAAGCCAACTACACACACACACATACAAAAATGTGAATGCAATTCTGTAATCTCTCGGCATAAATTAACCCAGGATGGATTGGCAAGCCATTAAAATCAATAAATCAATCAATGTATAAAAAGTCAAATTTTTCACAAATTTTCATTTAAGTTTTGGATCTTAATCTTTAAAAAAAAATCAAGCTTAATGAATGAAATTTGATTAAAAGGAAAAGGAAATATGAAAAAAATGTCTTTCACTTAAAGTTTTGAACATAAATCAAAGAATTGGTTGATTTGAATTCATGGCACCAAGAGTCATTCATATCTGTAATAGAAGGCTTTTATGTTCTTATAGAATGGTACTTGCATTTACTTTCTATGGACCCATATTTTGTGTTTCATGGCTTTTTCATCGTCCCTTGAATGAAATAAATAACATGCTCCCAAACTACATGCTTGCTTTCTTCGCTGCGTAGCTTGTGTTATTTTCTCCCTTCATAATTCAAAACTTGAAAGTTTTCTTTCTCTCAGCCAAAGTTACAGCTGTTTAAATAAACTTTCGATTGAGCTAAACTATGCTGTTCCGAGACTACTGATTGGATGTTTGATTAAGATCTTTGACTGGAATGCAGTCATGGCGTCATCTATGATGGATAGTCCTTGTCTCTACTTAGAAGGCTCTTCGATTCACAGACTAAGACATTATTGATAAAGTAGAATTATTCAGTCTCTGATGGAATACACGATATGAATAATTACACTGGTTACATATACGATCACCTTCTACATTTATTCGGTGTATTTATTGAATTATTAAAAACCGCACAGGGTGATAGATATGTCTGTGGAAAAGAAAGCTTCAAAAACATTGATGTATACAAAACTCTTCTGTTTAGGAAGAATTTTCTGCCATTTGCTCAACTCTCGAGAATCCTGATTCTTTGAGTGGAAATGAAATGAACAATCTATATAATCACACGTAACATATCAACTTCATTAAGCTTGATAAAACTGAACAGGATAAGAATTGATCAGCAATGTATATCCTTAAAGAAAAGAATCTTTTTATGCAAAACCCTAAACATTTTTTGACTCTGTAATCTGGTTTATTCAACTTTCATTGTCTCTTGATATCAAACCTCTACAATTTTTCGTTCATTAGCTGTTGTCTTTTTATTGACTCCAGCTAATCACATATAAAATCAAATATTACTAGATTATCTCATCTTTATAATATTGATTCAATTTAACTCTAAACTTTTCTAACTAATCATTTCTCTGATTTTGATCTTATATTCAGATCCGCATAGTTCCTGGTGGAATTTACTTGGGTCATTCTATAAAAAAGGGAAAGATTTGTGAAAAAAGCAAAATAATTTTTTTTCTGAATCTTTTTCCATAAAGGTAAAATCTGCATTCTTTGGAATTGTTTAATAGCAAAAATTATTTTGATCTCAGGAAATTATTTATTTTGAGGCTATTCAAAATGGCCGCCAATTAAACAGAATGCTCAAGATTTAAACAGAGGTCTGTCATCAAAATTTTGGTGGCTGACAAGTGCAAACCATGTGAAATTTACTGAAGAATGTGTAATATGTACAATGAAGCATGTTTTTGTCAAAAAAAATAAACGTTTACAAATGGGCTGAATATGGGTTTGCCTCAACAAGCCTGCATTGAAAAGACAGTCCATGGAGTTGGAAACGCACTGACTCTCCAGTTAAGAAAAAGTTCTGGGTCTCGTGGTTAGTAAAAAAGGTCTTACTGACAGTCTTCTTGTGACATGAAGAGACTCATCATTATTGATTTCCTTGAAAAAGGTGCAACCGGAAGAAAAGCTTCCTGTTCAAAATCCTTTGGCAAACATTCACCTTATTTATTGAATGACCCTTCTAAATATACATATGGATAAGCTCATTTGCTTAAGATAAGAGTATAGGGTCAAAATTTCACTTACTGTAAAGGTCAAAATGTCACACACTCACATTTATAGAACTAGAGCATAGCTCTCTGGTATTCCGGCTGGTATCCAAAATGTGTAAGTTCCTCCTCCTCCTCAATATATATATATATATATATAGGCTGCCACTTCATTACAGGAAATGGCTATCTCAATCTCATAAAAATCACCTATGGTAATGCATCTGAATCCTTAGGCCAACTTTACCCTTGCAAGTCCTGTTGCATATGTGACAAACAAAAAAGACTGTCTTTGGAGTTGAAAACCACCCCATTCACTCATATATGGCTTCTCTGACCTGTCCCATACCCGCATATTTTGTCACATGACTGACACAAATTACCTGTCGGTTGCTGAAGAAGGATCTGTTTACTGTCATGAGATCTCATATTAATAGCAAGTATGACTGGACAAACAGACCCTACTGCAGGTGTTACAAACATGTTCTGACTGAAAAGTGTCTGAGACTCACACCTGTTATAAGGGGAGGATGCAAAGTACAACTCACAACCTTAAACATATCCGCACTAAGTACTATCAAGCAAGAAACCTGAGGGACATCTTTAAGAATACAAACCCTGAAAACATTTTTAATTTTCTAAAAAAAAGCAACTTTTTCAGCAAGATATAACCAAACATCTCTATAGTACCACTACTTTAATGACTGAAATTCAAAATAACCTTTCTAGCATTAAATGACACACAGGGGTTGATGTGCCATTAAACAAAACTCAAACTCAAAAATGTATTGGACTGAGGCCAAGTCTTGTTTCCAAAGTATATATATATATATATAAAAAATTTTGGCTACAAAATGTCTCTACTGCACACTTTTCTAATGGTAATAACTATTATGGTCCAATAAATCTTTTCAGATATTATTTGTATTAGTTTGGAATACTTGAAACTGTATTACTATGAGTAAACATATGCTCTGTACTATTTTAAACAGATCCTAGAAACAGCACCTGACAAAACTGTTGCTGTGCGGCCACTTACTTCTCATCTCACTAACCGTTCAAGTAAGATTAGCAAGACATACTGGGAACTGCTGGAGAAATGAGGATAGACTCTTGAGCGATGTTCTCCACTGGACTGCAGCTCATGGATTTCCGGGTGTTGGCCGCCCCCCCCCCCCCAAAAAAAAAAAATTTACAGTAGTCCCCTCTGCGCAGACACTGAGTGCCTTCAAAAGAATTTATCCAGAACAATGATCCAATATGGACAGATAGCGAGAAAATCATAGGAATCCATGTTGTCAACGCAGCTAGATAATGCAGTTCAAAATGTAAAAGGCTTTTACACAATTCTCTTGATGAAGAGTTCTTCTCAAGATAAAACCTTCAAAAATAAAATTAGATGAAAAAAAAAATAGTTCCCCTGGAAAACTATGTTTTTCACCAGGAAAATCCCACCCTTTAGCAATAGTTTGTATGTTTAGTTTTTCTGGATTTACTAGAAGAAACTTATCCATTACATGGCCGCCAAAACGACGGCCATTTTGCAACCAATCAACTACAAGCCATGTTGTTTTTGTTGTTGTTACCTAATTAGAAATGAAAACAAATTAGTGCAATACTATGTTTAAAAAAAAAAAGAAAAAAAAAAAACTGAACCAATCTTGTGTAAGTTCTCGGCTATTTTGTAACTAATAACCTCGCGCCATGTTACCGCGATGTTCCGTGTGCAGCAGCTGCGTTACCTGCTGCTCGATTTAAACAACAACGGCGGGAAAAAGATTATTATGCAATAAACGACTGACACTTCATCTTTCTTTCTTCGTCCTTTATTTCCTTCATTTTTTTTTTTCGTTCTCTCTGTCTTTATTTTCTTTCCATTTTTTCATTGCATTTTCTTCCTTCGATTTCCTATTTTTAGTTTATTCATTAAAATAAAAATAAAAAAAAGTTTTCTCTTGCTTTATTATTTTTATTCTTTTATTTATTTTTTTAATTCTGCCTTAAATTTATTTTATTATTATTATTATTTTGTATTTTTTATTCTTAATCTTTTTTTTTTTTTTTTTTTTTTTCCCCTTCTTCGGATATTTCTGTTTTCTGAGTTTTCATCCTACTTCACTTCATGGACGTAGAGAAAGAAAAATCTTCATCTGTTCATTTTTTGAAAATAAAAATATCTAAAAAAGATCTGAAAAAGTTAAGAGGTAGGGGTGGGGGAGAAAACTCTCAAAAAGTAAGATCGTAACAATCTTCTTCATTGAAGGAAGATCTCGCTTGGCTTCGTTTCTGTTAGCTACTTATCTCTAAGATCCCATGGGAACGAAACGAGACGGTGGACAGAGGACTTGACTTAATTTATTTCCTATGATTTTTTTTTAAATTCTTTCTTTGCTTCTCTTTCCATTTTCTTTTTCTCTTTCTCTTCTTTTCTTTTCCTCAGTAAATCTACAATGTATATCTTTAAATGTTACCCTAGAGATGTATTGTTAATGCTAAGAAAGAAGAGTGGATTTGAACGCTGCCCCGTTGAATTCCTGTAACTAACTATGTATGTTTAAGTAATCATAAAGAATTCTCTCGTTACAGCTTTGCGTAACTAAGTAAATATCACTCTCTTGCCCTCTCGGTATTTGCCAACGTGTGTGTGTGTGTGTGTGTGAGAGAGAGAGAGAGTAGCTGAAATGCAGATATATTCCCTTTATTTTGTTGGTGGGCGAAAACAAATTCTTTTCTCAATCAAATCCGTGTGTGCTTGTCAGTTTGGGTCCCACAGACGTATTCCTTGGGGCTATCTTCTCTACGTGGTGTTCTTTTTTATAACAACCCAATTTTTCTCTGCGAAATATGATCGCTGTCTTTTACTCCATTTTTATCAAAAGTTTCCATAACTTTTGTTTGTATCTTATGGCTGAGAACTTAAAAAATGTTTAACATTAATATTTTATCTATCAGAAATAAAATTTCTATGTTAGTGACTTCCCTGATAAAACAGAAGCAGCCTTGCATAGATTTTTAACCTCCTTTCTCACAGAAAGATACTGTGAGCTAGTCTTTCTTTTTTTTTTTCTTTTGTCAATTTGACTGCAGGAAGATTAAACGTTTGTAAAAATAAAGAAAAAATGCACACAAAAAAAAGAAAATGCCCGAAGATTTCTGCTTCTAGATTTCTCCACTATCAATTTATGTTAGGCAATCGGATGATTATTTCTTATCTTAAATCCCCATTGATGTTGTTTCATGAGTGGACGGTATCCTTAAGTATTTGCATATAACATTTCCTTCTTTCATCTTAGGAGATCTATCTGGAAGGCATCCAACCATTTAAAAAGCAAAACAAACAAACAAAAACGGCCTAGTGCAGTAGCATCTGAGACCCCTTCAAAATACTCTCTTTAACCTAGCATTCCTTTCACTTTTCAAAAACGGCTGCAAAATCCTCTTCTGGGATCGCCATCAGCTGTTTTGGTATTCTCCGTAATTTTGACCACGGTCTGAGAACGTTTTTCAACAAAAATTTTAACTTTCTGACTATAAGTATTTACCCGACTCTTCACCATTGGCAGGATGTGACACAAGATCAATTTTTAAACGAGGTACTGCTGGTTTGAATTCAGAGTTTTCTTTCTCCCCGACTGGTTGCCTTACCATGACTAAATAACCCAGTCTGCTCTACTATTTATCCATAGCCTAGGGGGAGAAAAGATTTGGTTCTGTAGGGGACTGAAAGACCTGGGTGACGTGATGTTTAAAAACTGCCAAAGACACAAAGAATGGGCCAGGACATTGTTATATAGAAGCCGCAAGTTGCCACTTATTTTCTCATACCTGTAGCCATTTTCTTTTTACTATATTCTCCAACTGGTGAAGAATCATTAGGACCCCCCCCAAAAAAAAACCCAACACTATCCAAATGATTTTGATATTGTTCTGACTTTGTCTCGCTTTTTATGGCTACAAAGAGTCTGGCAACTTTCATCGGGAAGACAAAATTTTGTTTCAGGATCATGCTGTAGGCTCATGACTCCAGCTATGACTCTTTTTTTTTTTTTTTTTAAAGGAAATCCTTGTTATTGCAAGCAGTTTCAAATAAATCCTCTGCAGTTTGTGCTTGGAATTCCTTTGAGTCTTGTGACATGAGGTACAGAACAAATTTTGCCGCCAGGTATTTCATGTTAAAATGCTCTATCAAAATCTCCGATAAAAATCCATGGAATCCTCATGTCTTTTAATTCTTGTACTATCAATCACTGATTCCCTTTGATTGTTGCATACTCAACACATGTTCAACATTTTTTAGATGTTCAGCTTGGTGAAGGCCTTCTACAATGTTGATCTCTTTCAGTGGAATCCAGCAAAGTTTAAATCTTGGCTACCCAAATTTTATTCGGGTTTCACTCATTAAATCATTTTTGAAAGCCTTTTTATTTTAAATCTTTTGACTACTTTTCATGAACGTCCATTGACACAGTAAAGTCCCTTCTGATTGGTTGCTAAGTTATATAATGTTCTTGTAATGTTAAAAATGACTCGACATTTTCCAGATCGGACAACAATGATAATGATTGATCTCTAATCTTTTGATGAGGATGAGAATATGCTGACTGTATCTCTCTGCGGAGAGCTAAGACTCCCACCCTAAAAGTGGGTATTCTGGGTATGACACTAAACTACATCTGATGATGATGATGCTTCAATTCTGGAGATCTGAGGAATGGGGAGCTCCTTTTCAGTACCATTACTCCCAGGCTTACTTTAACCTTGATTGGTAGCACCTGTTAAGTTCCCATCTATGAATCAAATTGATTATTTTGTATGTATAGGGTCAGGCAAAATGATCTGACACATTCGTAGGTTTAATAAAAGACAAATAAAGTAAAGAAACAAAAATGGGTTTTTATTTTCGAAAAGTACATATAATGCCATTCTGTTTCAATGGCATCTGTTATTGTCTACACACTGTCGAAGGCGTTCATGAAAGTTGTCTATAATTCAGCAGGTCATTTCATGTGGAATGGCAGTAATTTCTTGACGAATTGCATCTTTAAGTTGTTCAATAGATTGAGGGCGATTACTGTATAACTTTGACTTGACGCATCTCCAGAGAAAAAAATCACATGGATGTAAATCAGGTGTGTCAGATCATTTTGCCTGATCCTGTATTTACCCAATCTCTCAGCCCTGATCAGGATGTGACACAGGACCAAATTTTAAACCAAGTGCAATTAGTTTGGATTCAGAGGTTTTCTTCTGCTTGCCCTAGGTTAAAAAACACTGCCTACCCTACTTATTGCCCATTGCTGGAGTTATCTTTTTTATGTAAGTTTATTATTGTTAATCATACATGTTTTTTAAAATAACTAAAAGTATACTTATATATTATTTTTAAAACAATTGTATTAATATACTTTTATTTGGATATAATCTTACTAAAAATTTATTGTAAGTATATGTAGTCATCATTTCATAAATATCATTTCATATTCCTTGTTTTACCTAATGATCTATCGCACATTTGGAAAGGGTTTTTTTTTCCCCTTAGTTATATCGTCTATGCATATACATATTTAAAATGAAAGGTTCTTAGAAAAATTTTTCTTATATACTTCCCTGTCTCCAAACAAGATACTCTTCCAACACCATTGTTCTGGGACTCTGCTCAATGTGCTCAGACTCTGGACCGTTCGCCATGTGTGTTGCCTCAAGACTGTTCACAACGTGCATTTCCTCAGGACAGTTCACAATGTGAATCGCCTTAGGACTGTTCACAATGTGAATCGCCTCGGGACTATTCAAAATGTGAATTGCCTCAGGACTGGTCACAATGTGCATGGCCAATGGACCATTCTCAGTCTGCATTGTCACATGTGGTAGATTAAAATCTCATCTACCAAATTTTTTATTATTCTCTAAATTCTCTGTGGGTCCAGAGCTTTTGCCCAGGAGGTATAGGGTCCAATTGGGGACATATAAACTGCAATGTGTTATTGTGTGTACTTGATGAGCCAAGAGTAAATTACAGTGAGGTGTAATTGGTCCACTTGACTTCAGGGCTGTCCTGTGTGGGTCAATAAAACAGAGGATTATAACAAGACCATCTTAAAGATCATCATTACCAGTGATTTTGAGTAAGTGACACAAGATACTGACAGGGAAATATGGCTCTAGTATTTCAAATGATCTTATTTTTATTGGGTTTGTTTGGTTTATTCATTTAACGGCATATCAACTCTTTATGGCTTATTTAATGTTTAGGCTTCATTCCTTTAGAAATGTTTGATTTTAATTCTAACTATATTTTCAAAGAAATTACCCTTCAATTTGTTTAGAATCATTTCTTTGCACACTGTTATATAATATCAAGTATTCCTATCTAAGACAAATAATTTTTATTCAGTTAAATTGTTTCAAGTATTTTTATCTAGTAATTCTATTTGATAATAATCATTTGTCTTCACACAGTTATATGATTTCATGTATTCCTATTAAATACGAATCATGGATGGGGCCCTAGCAGGTCAAAGTTGACCTGGATGTGATGGCAGTGAAGAGGTACTCCACACTCACCCAATCTCAGGAACTATAATATTATCATCAAAAGTAGTTTAATCACATACTCAGGATACGTCTTTCTTTCTGAGAAAAACTGTAGAATCAGCATTGAAATAGAGAAACAGAACTAGAAAATCTGAATTACAATAAAATATTCACCAACATCATCATCATCATCCAGCTGAAACGTTTTCTTTCTGCTGTTGGGGCATGACTGTTCTATACTGACCTCATTAGCCATCAGTTGATCTGTTTAAAAACTGAAATGCCTTATAAAGTATTTGACTATCTATAGCCACTGCTCTATATAAAAGATTATCATCCTATATTTATATAGGAAGGTGTATACGCCATACTTCCTGGTCCTGACATCTTTGATTTTGTTTTTTTATACTAACCAACCAAAACTTGAATTGGTTGGGTTGAAATAGCACCCAACAAAAACAACAACTGTACAACTCCTATCTCACAAACCATCTCAGGTGGACAATAAATACTGGACACGGTTGGTGAAGCTGAGGCCACCTTATAAGTGACAATTTCAGTGGATTCCTACACATGGACACACCAAATGTTGGATGAGCTGACAAGTTTTACATTCATCAGCTTTGTGCAGACACTGGATACAGTCTAGAGGACCTGGCAAAAGCAATGGATGATAGAGATAGATGGTGAGAGAAAACCAGGGGAATCAAATGATATGAGCATGACTTGGTGACAATGACATGACAAAAGATTCCTGTTAAAAAAAAATGAGTGAATTCAAAGAGATCCCTTAAAAACTGAAGAAGTGGCGAGTCTAGAGAAATGAGAATATGCATTCTCTAAATAAGTGTTTTTTTTTGTTTAATGGCACATCAACCTTTATGGGGTATTCATACTAAAGCCATCCTTCTCAAAGAAGAGTTGTGGTACTATTTAACCCTTAAATGAGACAGATTGGGCTTTTCCCCTAGAGTATTAGTCCAAAAGTGAATGTAATAGTGCAACTGGGGTTTAAACTCAATCACTAAGATGTTACAGTCCAGTACTTTAAAAACCATGCCATGGTACCCATGGCATGGTTTTTACAGAAAATAAAAGTTCCAAGAATGTATTCAAATATTTTGAAGATGTTATATAACCTTTTAGGTCATTAGACTATCATGCCAAATGACTCTTGACATCTCACAAGGTAATGGGAGTTACTTGGTATTGCTTATCTCTTCTTTAAGTAACATGCTACAGGATGTACTGAGTTACATGGTACCAGCATCAAGGAACAGTCTATTTTGCTACTTAATAATGTGGCTGTCTTGATTTCTGTGCACCCTGTTTTCAAAAGAGATACGTGTTAAACATTAATTATGGAAGACTACCTTTTATTCATTTATTTACAATTGTAATATGGATTCTATAAATAGGACATAACTTGACATTAAGCTTAATGGCCACCAAAGGCGAGCTGTAGGCCAATGATTTTTATTATCTTTATGTATTTTAAATTGAAAAGAAATTCTGATCACCTCAGTATGTAGTTTCATTCCATGAATATCACACAGGATATGGAATTGTTGAAGAAAAGTGAGTATGATAGAAATTCTTTGATGTTATTCAGTTTCACATTGAAAGCATCAGTTATTGAAGTGACCTGAATATATTACTTAAAAACATTAACATTTTATATGTATCAATGGAAATAAAACCTGATAATAAGAAAAGGAAATTTTCCATGACAAAATCAAAATTCTGTTTGGAGCAACATGAACCTTCAAACGTATTTGTACACACACACACACACATATATATATATATACTATTTCATCTTTCATAGGGTAAAATTAGCAAAGAATACTTAATAAAATACAAAGGACAAAGTCACAACTATCAAAACATTTTGAACTTAAAATTGACTACAATTGTCTACATGTGCACACCCATCAGTGCAAGCCATGTGTGTTTTTGTTGATGGTAGTCTTTCTCTAGCCGCACCCAAAACTTTTGACCTCTCTCTTCTGACATGTGTTCTTCACATGTATCTTCTCTCAAGATTCACTGATTTTTACTTTGACATTTTCAGCTTTTTTCTTCCTTATTCTCGGACAAAGATAGATTATTTTAACTAGTTTGGTTTCACAAAACATTGGTAAAACATATCCTAATTTACAATCTTTCCCATATATCAATAATATCAAGTTTTATTTTCCTTAATTGTAATTCAGTGAATTAATATCTCTCTCTCTCTCTCTCTCTCTATATATATATATATATATATATATATATATATATATAAGTAATAAATAGGAAGAGTTTTTTGGGTTTTTTTATAGATAACTATCAAATGCATCCAGAGGGCTTTTTAACAATAAGTAGTTATCAGTTGGAAGCCATGTTGCTGCAAGATGTAAATAATCATGTAGAATTTTAATTTCTGAGCTTTTAGGAATGAAAAATTAATTAATTGAATGACAATAATTTGTCTGACTAAAAAAAATTATACATCTTTAATTAAACATTACTAATTAGGTTTACTGGTATTTTTTAAACTTTGAAATAATTACCTAATATTATCACTTAAAGATAAAGATCCAGATAACAAAAAAAATTTTGAATTGATAAATCTCTTGAATGTCACTCAAAAAGATATCAATTTACCAGCATACCATTCCCAGTTTTGACCTTTTATTTGGTGTTGATAGATACTTCAGCTAGTGTATATATATATATATATATATATATATATATATATATCCTTTTTGTCAAGAAAAGGGACACTTTAGGGAAAAAGAAAAACTGAATGAGTTTGAAAATAAAAGAAAACCAATTAAGTCACTAGACAATTAGATATTTTGAAAGTACTCAATATTTGTATATATATATATATAGAGAGAGAGAGAGAGAACATGAAATAATGTTGTCATGTACTGGTTATTATAGAAAAATTGATATAATTTCTCTTCAGCCTACTTAGTTTCATTTGCCTTGACTATTTACTTACTCAGATGTTTACATCTCAAATTATATCATTTTTTTAGAAACTGTCATAAAATCTGTTTTAAAAACTCTCTATAGCACTTTTATAGACATTATAGATCTTAAACCACTGTTTCTTTACAACAGTTTAAGAGTAATATTCTTCTTCACTAATTCTTGTGTTGCTTCCTTTTTTTAAACATTGATGACAATGTCTTTGCAATCTTCAACATCATCTTTCTGTTCCTATGTTTCAGTTTTGTTGGCTAATCACTCTATATTGGCAGCTTCCAGACAGTTTTCTGTTGTATTATCTTGTGCCTATATGATGGCAGTGTTTTTGACAGTGTTGTGCTATTTACATTTTCTTGTACTTTTCTTGGCACTGTTCTCCAATCTTTGTCTCATGTTGGCAGTGTTCTTTTTAGTTCATTTGTCCATATGATGTTTTCTGCTGAGGTAACTCCTTCTTTTGGCAGTGTTCTGTCAGTATTTTGTATTTTGAGCCAGTTTTATTATTGGCAGTGCATCACAAAATAAACCGGCCAACAGCCAATTAAGTTGATCAACAGACTATTTCTTACTAGTCACCACTAAACATTGGCACACTGCCGTGTAGTGTCATCCCTATCACATCACCAATTTTAATATTAACTTTACTTTATAGGGATAAATGTTAAGCAAATCTTTTTTATACCAATTTGACACTTATTTGACTTTTTTGTTTACAAGCAATCCGAATTCATATTCTCAAAGATGTCCGTTCTTGTCTAGATTTGAAAAAATTGGTGAATATAACTTCAAGTTGAATACGTTAACAAATAGAATGAAATTATTTTCTGTATTGTTTTTTTATGTTATATAAAAATTTACATATTTTTACTAAACCGGACAATGGCATGATGGTTAGAGTGTTCGCCAATGGCCCGGGAAATCTGGGTTCGATCCCTGGTCGAGTCATACCAAAGACTCAAAAAATGGTACTTGATGCCTTCTTGCTTAACATTCAGCATTATAAGGTATGGATAAAGGGTAAAGTGGAGCAATCCATGGAAAAGAGTAGCACCCTCTCCTACACCTTGGTGTAGTAGCTATCAAAAAGGGAGCCTCCGGGTCACCCTCGACTAAAGGGAGACAACTTTACTTTAATAACTTAACTTTCTAAGCATAGAGTTCATTTGAAGTGAGGTGGTGCTATATTATAATGGGAGATAATGTTCCAGGGATTCACAAGTACTTGAAACTGTCAATTGTACCAAACACTTCATAAACTGTGATATTCTGAATCAACATTCGTTGGTATAATCATAGTCGAGGGCAACCAGAAGGCTCCCTTTTCAATAGCTACTACACCAAGGTGTAAGGGAGGGCGCTACTCCTTTCCCTGGATTGCTCCACTTTACACTTGATACATACCTTGTATTGCTGAGTGTTAAGCAAGGAGGTATCAAGTACCATTTTTAAAGTCTTTGGTATGATGTGACCTTGGATTGAACCCCGTTTTCCCGGACCACTGGCTAACTCTCTGCCAGGTTGAAATCCTGAATGGGACTGTTTGTGTTTCCCTTCATCTTAATACCTGATGTCACTTTTTAAAGGGAGTATAGCAGGTGTGAATTGAAAATTTTCCTTCTTTTAGATTGGTTGCTATACCAAGGTAAAAGAAGCCAGCCTGCTCTACTAATTACCCATAGCTGGATGGAGAATAGTTGGAGTCACTTTTATAAGTTGGAGTACTTTTTATAAGGGTATTAGCAATATGTGAAATGCAAACAGCCTTGTTCAGGTTTTCGAATTCAGTGAGCTGAGTTCATTTCTTATAGCAATAATTGTTAAACTATGATTGCCATTGGCCTAGCGGTTAGAGTGTTCGCCAGTGGCCCGGGAGACCTGGGTTCAATCCCAGGTCGAGTCATACCAAAGACTCAAAAAATGGTACTTGATGCCTCCTTGCTTAGCACTCAGCATTATAAGGTATGGATCAAGGGTAAAGTGGAGCAATCCAGGGAAAGGAGTAGCGCCCTCCCCTACACCTTGGTGTAGTAAGCTATCGAAAAGGGGGCCTTCGGGTCACCCTCGACTATGGTCGCCAACTTTACTTTTTTTATGATTACCATTTGTCGTCTCCTCTACTAACACCTACATCAACCTAAAACCAATTATTAACAAATTTATACTCAAGAAATGGCAAAAATCTTGGGATTATCAAACACAGAACAAGTTCCACCATATTCAAGATACCATAGGTGAATGGCCAGCAGGTTATAGAAGAAATAGAAAAGAAGTGATAATCTCCAGACTTCGTATTGGTCACACCCACTTTACCCATTCATACCTCCTAAAAGGGGAAGACTCCCCAGTATGTCCAACATGCAAAGTACTTCTCACAGTCTAACACATTCTCATAAACTGTGACAGGTTTAGAAAAATTCACCCAAAACATTACCAAACGAACAATTTAAAAGACCTCTTCAAAAACTCCAAACCAAGAAATCAATCTCTTCATTAAAATCTAGTCAAATATGATAAAACATAACTAAAACACATGCCTTAAAACCTAAAACATGCACAAAAGACAAAAGTAATTTAACCCTTCTGGCATTAAATGACCCACAGAGGTTGATATGCTGTTAAACAAAACTCAAACTCAAATTCTACTAACACCAACATCAAACAAAGAGTTCCCATCACATTGAGGTTAATGTGATGGATTGCTAAGCAAATTCAAACACTATAGCATTCACTTTTGGACTAATACCCCCGGCAAAGGCATGAACCCCTGTTATACCTCCCCAGCTATGGGTTAAATAGGACTACTACTTTTCTTCTACAAGGATAGCTTTGTCATTAAATAGCCCATGAAAGTTGATATGCCATTAAACAAATAAACTAAAGCAAACAGAATAATATAGAAAATAGAAATAAAATTAGATTTTGTGGTATTTAATAAATTTTTCTTTTTATTAGTGTTTATATTTGTGGTCATCAAAAGTATTAAAGGCCTTAAAAGAGAAAAAATGGACGCGAGAAATCTAAGTTTAAGACAACTCGTTCTTTTTAGATACATTTTATCAATGTCTATTAATGCTATTAACAGTGTTGAAGTATTGAACAGTTGACCTTATGGTGCCTAGTATACTAGTGTACTAATAACTAGTAACTCTGTTTCAGTTTCTTATTATTGTGGCATTGCGTCAGAGTATTCACTTAGAGCTTACTTGGGATGGTTTCCTCCTGTATTAACTAGTTCCATCATTCTTTGTCTAAGACACTCAAAAAGAAAAAAAAAGAAAGCTACATTAAGGAACACCATTGTTAATATTGGCAGGTGTTGCTTTGAAAAGGCAAAATTCTCAAATATTTTAATACCTCTACTTATCCGAGAATATCTGTCTTTTTTGATGAAAAAAAATGTTTTTGTCTTTAGAAAAATTCATCAGTAAATTTTTATCAGATTTTCTCTTTGGTCATAAACAACAACACCCCCCCCACAAATCATAAAAACAGAAATAAATCCTTCAAAATTAGCCTTTTGGTTAAGTTTTTAATTTTCTTTTTTCCTTTTTTTTTTTTTGTCAATTTTTTAAAGAAGGTATTTTTTTATTCATGAGCTGATTTTAAACTTTCCTTGTGTCCAAAAAAAACCCAAAAATGTTACTAAAAATATAAAGCTGAAAAAAAAAAAAAAAAATGTTCATAATTTATGGATTTAAATTGAACTATTTTGGTAAAGCATATATTAGAAATGTTTCAGGAGAAATTCATTTTAGTGTTTAAATATTAAATATAAAAGTTCTTGTGTCATTTGTTTCGATTGGTTAATGATGGTCTCTTTATAGAGATAAGGGAGTAAAGTTGGTGACCGTAGTTGAGGGCGACCAGAAGGCTCCCTTTTCAATAGCTACTACACCAAGGTGTAGGTAAGGGTGCTACTCCTTTCCCTGAATTGCTCCACTTTACCCTTGATACGTACCTTATATTGCTGTGTGTTAAGCAAGGAGGTATCAAATACCATTTTTAAAGTCTTTGGTATGACGCGACCTGAGATTGAACCCAGGTCTCCCGGACCATTGGCAAACCCTCTACCCACTAGGCCAAACAATATACATAGATTATTTTTTCTTTATCATGAACATTAATATAAATTCTTTTAGAAAAGGAGCCCCACCGAGAGAAAATCCAGCCTTGTTGATGGTCTCTTAGAGAGTTTTTGTAAAAAAGTAAAAAGTTTATAATGAACAAAATTATTAGTTCAAATTGATAATGATATATGTGATGACATGGTCTTAAAAGTATTGAGTCAAAGTTTAGACAACAATAATTATTTATGTATCAGCAGCTGTACAGCCACTTACCTCTTATCTCATAAATTATCCAAATAAGCCAGACAAGATACATTGGACAGTATTGGAGAAGCAAGTATGAACCCATAAACATTATTCTCCAGTGGATACCTACACATGTACATACCAGTGCTGACTGACCAGAAGAGACTTGCTTTCATCAACTTTGTGTAGACACTGGAAGCTGTCTAGTGGGGAGTCTCAGTGGTATAATGGCTGAAGTGCTGAACTGCAGCCTTGAAGTAAGCAAGTTTAAACTCGAGTCACGCTATTTCAATTTCAGACTAATACCCTTGAGAAAGGTATGGATCCCTTTATTCTCTCAGCTATGGTTTCAATGGTATTATTTCTGTTTTTCTAGAAGGAGGATTTCGGCATTATATTTAATGCCAAAATCCTTCTTGAAAGTTTATATGAAAAATCCTCCTTGAAGGTTTTTATGAAACAAGGAAACTGAAACTGAACCAGTCTAGAAGACCTATCGAGAGTGATGACTGATAGGGATGGATGATGAGAGAATCAAGAATATCTGTACTATCAGCATCACTTGATGATTATGATAATAACTAATTCTATCAGAGACTGACCCCTACTTTAGAGAAGAATGTTCTGAAATATGACTTTATTCTTTCATGATAACTTATATATGTATATATATATGTAACACTACAACTTTATATATTATTGATCATGCAGCCTGGTTTCTTTAGAGTTTAATGAAAGATTCTATTGTTATGAATAGAAAACATTATTAGTTATTTGCATATTAATTTTTCTTAACATACATACATATTCAAAGCTTTCTGTCGTTTATTGATCTCACTTCTAAGTAATGAAAATTGTCATTGTTATAGTAACATATTTTTTGTATTTGTAGAGACATTAATCTTTGCTCTAAATTTTGTCTAAGATAAAGGAGAGATTGCTAAAAAATTTCTTGGTCTGTCCAAAAATGGAATGACACATAGAATTAAGATGTTATTTGACATTCTCCCCTCTTTGAAACATAGCTGCCCCATTGTTTATCAAGTGTATTTAACCCTTTAAACAAAAATGATTCTCTTCTTGGTTGAGCCAAGAAGACTTCAGCACCCCCTCATATAGCTTTGTGGAAGTCCCTGTGGTCTAATGGCTAAAGTGCTGGCCTTTGACCTCAGAGTAAGAAAGTTAAAACATTACTCACACTATTACATTCACCTTCACATGTTATTTCACATATTATCTTTATTCAGCTTTTTCCCCTCATAGATATTAAATAACCCATCAAGGTTGATATGTCATTAAACTAAGAAACCAAACCAAACCACAATTTTCACTTTACTTTTTATCATTATTGAACAAACAGTTTTGAAACTGTTGAATGCACGTCTCATAATTGTTATTCTGTTATACAGAAATTTCTCACTGGAAGTTGAAAGAAAAGCAATTAATATTTTCTAATTAGAATTTTAGAAGCATATGAAGTATGTTCTGTCTATGTATGTATATACTGACCTATCTGCATGTGCCTCAAGGCTAATTTTTTAAGCTGAGTTTAAGAGGTTTCAATTCAGAGTTTTCCTTCTCCTAGATCAGTTGCCATAACTAGCTTAAACAGCCTAGTCTGCCCTACTATTTACCTTTCCCAAAGGTATTTGCACTATGTGAAATGCAAACAGCTTTGTCCAGGATTTGAACCCAGGTCACAGTGTCCATTTCCAATGACAATAACCATTAGACCTTGAGTACCCCCTGTCCTTTTTTTGTATAGCTATTACCCAACTCTACAAAAGTCAACTTTACTTACTATTTTCATAGTGAATACCAGAAAAGTTCACGATAAGCTTTAAAAGTATTTTTATTTCATCATTTTTTAGGAAACTTATTTATAAAATAAGAACTGCTCATGTTTTGCATCAATAGGTTTCATCATAGGAAATGGAACTGGCTACATGAGTTCAAGACCTGAAAAAGGCTGTTTGCATTTCACGTAGTATTAATGCCATTGGGAAAAGTATGCATTCAATTATTCTCTCTCCAGCTATAGGTAAATAGTAGGACTGACTGGGCTCTTTAACTTCGGCATGACAACCAGTCTAGAAGGAAAACTCTGAGTTCAGACTTGGAGAAGGATGGGCACCATCAGACTATTCCTGCCCAAAGCGTGTTAGATGAGTAGCACCCCCACAACCAAACCAGTCTATAGGAGAAATCTTTTATTTGTAATATATCTCTTTGTCTCCATCTTCGAGACTTCTGCAATAGTTTTTAAATTTTGTTTGATTAAATAAAAAAACAAAAACAACAAATTTCCAAAAATCAAATGTCAAGATTCCTTTGTGCAAATTGGTTGACAATTACTGAATGATAAAGAGAGCTTCATTTTAAAAAGATGCTTTTGAATTTCCTTTTTGATCCGGTATCAAAAGACGCAGACCTGAAGGTGTCACATACAAGGGGGCTAAAAAAGCGGAATAAAAAAAAACATTTAGAATAACTAATTTAACACATTGGTGATATTCAATCTGCTTCAGATTTATTGTTCATTTGTTATCACCTCGTCATTCAAATAAGAAAAAGAACATTTTATATCCAATTGCTTCATATTTTGCCTCTTCTCCCATTTTAAAAAGTCTGCTACGTTTATACACTGTTATTTTCATTTGAAATATTAAATAAAAGAGAGTTAAAAAGTACTAATAAATACTGGAATATTTTTTAAAGTACTAATTAACACTGAAATGTTAAAAATGTACTAATAGATACTGGAGCTTTAAAAAATGTACTAATTAACACTGAAATGTTAAAAATGTACTAATAGATACTGGAGCTTTAAAAAATGTACTAATTAACACTGAAATGTTAAAAATGTACTAATAGATACTGGAGCTTTAAAAAATGTACTAATTAACACTGAAATGTTAAAAATGTACTAATAGATACTGGAGCTTTAAAAAATTAACACTGAAATGTTACTAATGTATAATAAACACTGAAATGTTAAAATTCTAGAGTGTTAAAATACTAATTGATTAGTACTGCTCTATAGGTAGTTCAGTATATAGTATAATTAACTAATACCTTTGTCATTAGGATTCAAACATAATGTTTTATTTTACTTTTGGTCTGAAACAAAAGTTCTCTTCGTTGTTTTAAAAATCGAGACATTTACAAATATCCAATTATTCCCCCCCATATATAAATAAATTTTGTGTGAGTAATATATATATATATATATATATATATATATATATATATATATATAAACATTATATTTTATAGAAAAATAGATTTCAGTATATCTTTGGCCAAAATGCAGAGAGATTCAGCTACATTTAATAGACATATTAAATTACAGCACTTGTCCACCCAAATTTCACTTGTTATACTCCTTGGTCATTTCAAAATTCTCCACTTCACTTGCTATACTCCTTGGTTGTTATAAAACTCTAAACTTGCTTGACTCCTTGGTTATAATAAAACTCTACTTGCTATACGCCTTTCCTGTTAGAAAACTCATTATTATTAGTAGTAGTAATTTTGATTTTTTAAAAAGTTTTCTATTTATCATTTTATCTTATGAAGTACCTGATATGATGACAAAATCTGGAAATGGTCTTATAAACAGAGGAAAGTAAATTGTTACAGTGTAACATAGTTATTGGTCAATTGGTCTAGTGGGTAGAGGGTTTGCCAATGGTCCAGGAGATCTGGTTCAATCCGAGGTCACATCATACCAAAGACTTTAAAAATGGTACTTGATACCTCCTTGCTTAACACTCAGCAATATAAGGTATGTATCAAGGGTAAAGTGGAGCAATCTAGGGAAAGGAGTAGCGCCCTCCCTTACACTTCGGTGTAGAAGCTACTGAAAAGAGAGCCTTCTATCACCCCCGACTCTGGACGCCAACTTACAGGGAAAGGAGTAGCACCCTCCCCAACACCTCAGAGTAGTAGCTATTGAAAAGGGAGCCTTTGGGTCACCCTCGACTACTATTTAAAGGTGTGTTTATATAATTAGATATCCCAGAATCTGATTTGCTATCTGGCAATGTTTTCATGTTTAGCTTTTTGGTCAAAACCTAATTTTTCAGGATTTTTCTTCACTTCCTTTGGTTTGATGCACTTATCATTTCTTTTTCTTTTAATTCATTTCACGACATTTACTATTTGTTAAAAACTCCCATCTTCTGTCCTATAATGCTTTTCTACCAGCTAGCTACCATTTTATTGTCTATGAACAATCAGAAATGGACTCCTACAATGGTGTATTAGTTCGTAAGCTAAGCAAGTAGACTAGTATTGGTTGCATTTACCCAACACCCTCCATCACAAATAACCAGTGACACAAGGTTAATCTTTAAGCAGAGGATAGCTGGTCTGAATTCAAAGTTTTTCTTCTCCAGCAATGGTTGCCTAAGCAAGGCTACAGAGCCCATTTTACCTTGCTATTTACCCATTGCTGGCAGGGAAATTGTTGGATCCATATCATTTCCAAGAATATCAATGCTATATGAAATACAAACAGGTTCGGCTACATTTTCCATCCAAGGACAATGACGATGACATTACAAGAGCCTTCATCATGCCGACCATTATTTGTTAGTTTGAATCTCACTTAGTGGCCTTGTGCTAAACTAAGCTATTCTTAAATGGTTTGTCTATATATAGATTAGGGCTTCTGCTTAGGATTACAATGTAGTACAGTGCCCTCTGCCGGGGGTCAAAGGGTCACTCTTTCTTTGGAGTATAGTATCAGGACCTGATTTCCAAATTATATAAAAGTTATAAAATTAAAAAAGATACAGATATGCATTAAATATAAATTTCAAATCGAAAAAAATGTTCATCACCAAATAAAAAATCAATTTCTCATTACTCAATAGTAAAATCATTTGAAAAAGATTTGTATACATGTGTGTGTGTGTTTAAAAAAACAACATGCAAATAGTCAATAAAATCTCATGCAATCATAACAATGAACTTTTTTTTTTATTATAATGTCGTAAGATCGGTTTGTGTGAGCAATAAATATATAAAAATATATTTACCTAACCCCTCCATATGAGCAAAGTTAATTTTAAGCAAAGTTTAACAGGTTTGTATTCAGAGTTTTTCTTCTAAACTGGTTGCCATAGAAAGGTTAACAAACTCAATCTGCCCTACTAGACGGAAGGAGAATGTTTGGATTCACACCTTTCCCAAGGGTATTAGCGCTATGTGAAATGCTAACAACCACATCCAGGATTTGAATTCTTGTTACCGTGTTTGTATCCTATGACAATTACTATTACACCATAAACACTTCAAAAGCAATATATATATATATATATATATATATAGTCACATTATACCTTATACATAAGTAGATTTCGTTATATCTTTGACTAAAATGCAGAGAGATTCAGCTCGGTTATTCATATTGATGCATAACTTATTGGATCAAGTATGTGCAATTGAATCAAATGAAATACTTTTGATTTTGATCGCATGAATGGATTACAATAATGATTCTTTTGCTCATAAAAGGATAATTTATTTACGTTAAATCTTGAATATTTTGGTTATTCATATTATTGTCGAGGATAAATCTCTGTAGCATTGTGGCTAACATGCTGGACTGTAACATAAACGTGTTCAAACCCCTATCATGTTGTTGCATTCCCTTTTGCAAAAGGTATGAACCTCCTTATTCTGCCCCTGCAACTATGGATTGAATAGTACCAATACAGTCCTACATGGATGGCTTTGGCATTAAATAACCCACAAAGGTTTATATGCTATTAAACAAAGAAACCAAACCAAACCAAACCATCATATCATATATATTTTAGTTGATAATTTGGAAAATATGAACCACAATGAATAGTGTTTAGGGTGATACAAGACAAAGAGGAGTTAGATGAGAAATTTAGGTATTTTAAATTTGATTTTGTTTTTTTCACTCAGTAACACAAGACATTTACAAACAGTTTTTAATTAAATGTTTTTATCAGTTTTTATAAAAAAAACAAAACGAAGGAACTAGGAGTCTCTGGTTTTAACTTTAAGGCAGGAATTAAAAATCATTAAATTCGCTTGATGTGTGAAACATGAATATATTTAAAATCATTTTACTTCAAAATCAAGACATAAGAATAAAAATCAGATGCATCAATAATTATGAAGTAAATACACAAGTAAAAATGATTAAAACCTCTGAACATGAAAAGTTGAAAGTTATCAAAATTTGGGAAATATTTTAAACCAGGCACATTGGCCTTGTGGGTCAAGTGTTCACCAATGTCCCGGGAGACTGAAGTTTAATCCCAGGTCGAGTCATATGAAAGACTCAAAAATAGTACTTCATGCCACCTTGCTTAACATTTAGCATTATAAAGTACAGATCAAAGGTAAAGTGGAGCAATCCAGGGTAAGGAGGAGTGCCCTCTCCTATATCCCAGTGTAGTAGCTAATGAAAAGGGAGCCTTTGGGTCACTAACTTTACTTACTTTTATTCCATTGTACTTGAGAATTATCAAAAACTTTGTTGCTCAGCATTTTCTTGTATATATTGAATACTTTCTGAATATTAAACAAAAAACTAAAATTAAGTCAAGATAACGATTGATCGTATACCTTTCTATTACAATATGAACTGATTTTATTTGGTTTCTTTGTTTAATGGCAATTAAACCTTCATGGGTTATTTAATGTCCAAGCCATCCTTGTAGAAGGACATTAGTGAGACTATTCAACCCATATTTGCAGGTAAGGATAAGCTATTTGATACTTTTCCCATGTGTATCAGTCTCAAAGTGAACCCAATATTGTGACTGGAGTTCAAACTCACTAATGATAATGTTACAGTCTAACATGTCAGCCACTACACCATGGGAATCCCCACTCCTCAATATGAATAAATAATGAATACAATAGATGATACTAACTGTTCAATATATATATACAGTAGCGTCCAAAACTAAGGGACAAAATTTTAAAACCTAATATTTGTTAGAAATAACAACTGTGAAAAGCTGAAATTTTGACAACTGGTAGCCGTTATCATCCATAATAACATACTAAAATTTGAATCATTTGCAAAGGATAGAAAAAGAATTATAACAATTATTTATTTATTTTCAAAATAGAATCGTCCAAAAGTAAGGGACAAAATCGAGAAAAACAATGTAAACAGTATGCTATATTTAAATTTTTTGATTTCCTCTAAAGAATAAGTCTTACTTAGTCATTTGTAAACGTTGCATCAGCCGGCACCATGGCGAAATGCCAAAAACTTGATTACTCTGTGAGACAAACTATTGTGAAGCTACACAAGGAAAAGCACACCATTAGAGAGATTTCAGAGAAAGTGAAACGTTCCAAGAGTATTGTAGGCAGGGTTGTTAAATCCTACAGTGATACTGGCAAAATAGTTAGTGCTTTTAAAACCGGCAGACCCCGCAAAACTTCGGCAAGAGAAGATCGAATAATGCAGCGTATGTCATTAAAGGACCGTTTTAAGTCTTGCACAGAAATTTAAAGGGTTATGAATAGTACCTCATGTGTTAATGTGTCAAGACAGACTGTTTCTAGACGACTGCAAGAAATAGGGTTGTTTAATCGAACCCCAAGGAAGAAACCACTTGTTAGTTCGAAGAATAAGAAGAAGAGATTAGAGTTTGCAAACAGTTATGTAATTTGGACATATGAAAATTGGGCAAAAGTATTTTTCAGTGATGAAAGCAAGTTTAATTTATTTGGAAATGATGGAAAAAACAATGTAAAGAGACGTGTTGGTGAAAGATTAAGTGCAAAGTGTACTAAGAAAACTGTCAAGTTTTGGGGCGGAAGAGTCATGGTATTTGGAATGTTTTCTAGCCAAGGTACAACGCCTCTTGTCCGGTTACAAACTCGTGTAAATGCGCAGATCTATAAAAAAACATTGTTCAAGATCATGTTGTGCCAATCATACAGAATTCAGGTTTCGATAGGGCTACCTTTATGCAAGATAATGCCCCATGTCACAAGGCAAAGGTGGTAATGAGTTACCTTAGCGAGCAAGATTTCGAAATTATGGATTGGCCATCGCAAAGTCCTGACTTAAATCCAATAGAAAATCTTTGGAAGACCTTAGGAGTGAAAGTTATGGAAAGAAATCCCACTAACACGGAGGATTTGTGGGTGAAGCTTCAAGAAGAATGGTCTAAAATTAGTATCGAGGATTGTCAAGAACTGATTCGTTCTTGTAGTCGAAGATGTGCAGCTGTCATTGTGAGCAAGGGCTCATTTACTAAATATTGATTGTACATGTATTTTTATTGTTTTTGGCTGTTTATATTGTTTTTCTCAATTTTGTCCCTTACTTTTGGACGTTCCAAATTTGAAAATAAATAAATAATTGTTATAATTCTTTTTCTATCTTTTGCGAATGATTCAAATTTTAGTACGTTATTATGGATGATAACGACGACCAGTTGTCAAAGTTTCAGCTTTTCACAGTTGTTATTTCGAACAAATATAAGGTTTTAAAATTGTGTCCCTTAGTTTTGGACGCTACTGTATATATTGCTTCAAAAGTTTATACATCTATAAACCAATCACAATTTAAGAGTTGCTTGAGCACAATATTCTAGAATAAACATCAGATAAAAATAATGTCTGTTGAATAATTATTTAATTTTGTTCGTCATATTTGTTACCAAATTATATTGGTACAATAACAACTGAATTTTGCATTACTATAGAGTGAAACCAGGTTGCATGGCTGCTATATATATATATATATATATATATATATATATATATATATATATGAGTATTTTCAATTAAATAGGACATACACTTTATGTCTGCCTATTCATATGTTTTTTTTATCCATTCAAGTCTTTCTATTTCATCAAACGTGTTTAAAACAGAAAATGCTGCTTCTATCTATCTATCTATCTATCTATCTATCTATCTATCTATCTATCTATCTTCTGAGTGTTTACCAAAATTTGATGTCATTTGAGATGTACTGGGTGCTTTAGAAAAATTGATATCATTTCATAATCTGATAACTTGATTAATATTTGTTATCTCAAATTTTAACAGCACCTGTTGAAACCTGTTGAAATTCTATGTTTAATGTTTAAACATATTTTCTACGTCTGAAAAGAAAAAAACAAAACAATAAACAGAATTTTGAGTAATTTCTACACATTCAGTTAAAATTTAAGATCATTTGAATGAGAATTGGTCAAGTTATAAGATTCGGAAATGATATCGATTTTTTTTAAACACCCTGTATATATTCTATATAAAATAGAACCTTTGAGATATTCCTTTCATCTCTGTAGTTTTTTATCTGAATATATCAATATGGCATTTAAGAAAAGTGAAATTTATTAAAATGAGTATGCGTGATAATACATCTGATTCATTTAAAAGTTTTACAGAATTCATTAGTGAATAGGAAAATAGATTGGAGAACAATACAAGGAAATATGGAAAAAGCGGGGCAAATAAAAACAAAAATAACAGCTTCTAGGTAGATTGATTTAAGTTTATCTGGGGGAAAACTGGTAATAAATCCAACAGTATGAAAATGTACAGAGATGAAAAGAACACAAGATCTGCATAGGAAGATTTTATTTATTGAATCATTTGCCATCATTAAATGTTTCGGTTTTTAAACCTTCATCAGGGCGTGTGAAATAAATAAATTTTAGAACACTAATTACATCGTATACATTGGAAACAGAACGCTTTCAATGGAAATAGAATATTCAAAAACTTTCTCATTTTTTTTTCATTTCATTTAATAACTCAGACAACCCGATGAAGGTCTAAAAACCAAAATATCTAACATTGGCAAATGATTCCATAAATAAAATCCTTCTCTAAAAACCTTGTGTTCATTTCATCTCTGTTTATTTTCATAATTAAGTTTGCATGTACTTGAGATAGTTTAAGTTTCGTTTATTTGGTTTAATGGTATATCAACCCTTGTTGGTTATTTAATGCCAAAACCTGTTAATACACACACATACACACACACATATATATATATATGATTTGTAAGCAAATAGTTTGTAGGTAACTTTATTTTTAATTTAATTAGAGTTCATTTATTTGCACACAGTTAAATGGTTTTAAGTAATTAACATTAGTAATATTATTTATCAAGTAATCTGACCTAATTTTACATTAATCATTTGTTTGAACGCATTTGATAATAGTAATAATAACCGTTTGCAAACAGTTAAATGATTTCAACAGTTCTATTTGATCTATAGATTGACCTTGACTGGTACCACCACTTTGGATTAGAGTGGACCTGGGAGTAATGGCAATGAAGGCGTACTCTACATTCTCCAAACTCTGAAACTGTTGGCTCACCATCAGATTGTTTACTGTCATACCTAGAACACTTACTGCGGTGAGGGGCGGGGTCTTACTCCTCTGGAGAGATACAGTTGGCATATTCTACAATTGCAGGTAACAGAGTAGAAGATAGTTTCAGATGAACTGCAAATATAAAATGATTAAACTTGATAAAAAACTTAAACATGTCTCTTAAGCTAATAACTCATTAAGATGCTAAGCCAAATATATATTTACCCAACCCCTCTGCCACAAGCAGGATGTAACATAAGATCAATGTTGGCAAAATGCTTAGAGTGTTTGCCAATGGCCTGGGAAATATGGGTTCAATCCCAGGTCGAGGCATACCAAAGACTCTAAAAATGGCACTTGATTCCTCCTTACTTAACACTCAGCGTTATATGATTCAGATCAAGAGTAAGTGGAGCAATCTAGGGAAAGGTGTAGTGCCCTCCCTAACACCTTGGTGTTATAGCTATTGAAAAGAGAGCCTTTGGGTTACCCTTGACAACTATTAGCTACCTTACTGTCGTGGCCCCAGAAAGGGTCACTAATGAAAACATATCAGATATCTGATAACAGATTATATTACACAAATTATCAGATAACAGATTATATTACACAAATTAAGATAGAGTTACATAGAAAAGGTAAAAAGTCTCGTAGTGTTCGAATAACACCGACATTGATCTGCCTCTCTGGCAGCGAAATCTCTCAGTACTAATAAGGGTGAGAAGAGTCCATTATGGTGAGATGGGTAAGGCTCCCACAACACTTACCTATTTACAGCTGGTTTTAATTCAAACGTTTCCTTCTAGACTGGTTGCCTCACCAAAGCTAAAGATCTTCGCCTTCCTTACTATTTACCTATCGCTATAGGCGATGGGGGCAGAAGGATTAATGTCGTCTTCCGGGGCATTTGTGCAAAGTGAAATGAAAACAGCATCATCCAGGATTTGAACTTGGATAGCTAATTCCATTTCCTACAATAATAACCGTTGCGCTAACGGCACCTTCTCATTTCATTCTTCTTCATAGCGTCTTTTAGCATAATATGAGTTACTTGATGTTGCTCATCTCATCCTCCAGTGAAATTTGACTGATTGTAAAGGGTTTCATGATATCAGATGAATTGTTTTTATAAGGTTAAAGGGTTCCAGCTGTCCTGAGAGAGAAGAAGAGGAATCTTTTGTTTATACCAAGAGCCAAGTGAATGCAAATTGTCCCACCTGGAATTTGAGACAATAGACGCTACTCTGTGTTCTTCCTACTGTCTAAAAACAAATCCAAGATTGTTTGGTGCCACTAAAACTGAATGACATTTTGATATTCACAAACTTATCAGTTTATTTCTCTATTGATATATTGATTCAGGTTTGGTCGTAAATAAGCACAACTTTACCAATTTTCTTTGATAAAAAGTTAATTTTCTTCTAACCCAAACATTCCAGGAAGTTATCATTCCTATTAGAACATTATACAATGAAAACGGATATTATTAGAATTGTTCTTTACCAAACTCTAGAATATTTGAACTCATATATTCACTTTTTGGTTTTCTGTGTTTCAATGCTTTAGAGTTTGGCAATAAATAAAACCTAATATCCATTTTGATCGTATAATGTTTAAGAAAAAATTATAAAATCCTGGTATCTTTAGTTAAGAAGAAAATAAAATCTTCTTCAGAAATGGTAGAGGGTGTACTTATTTATTGGTAACCATTTGCAAAGATTAATCAATGCATTATCATTTACGTTGATATGATTGATAGAATGATAATCTGTTTTAAAAGAATAATAGATGCCATAACACATAAAAAGGGATTGAAAAATTCAAAAGGAAAAAGAAAAAAAAAAGGGCAGAATGCGACAAAGTTATCCCCGTCATGAAATCAACTAAGATGGTTTCATTGATATAACTGAATCTTCATTGTACCTCAGTTAAAACCCGATGAAAACACCGTTATTTTTCACTTTATATGTATTCTGGATACTGTCTATACTCGTGCAATGAAAGACCAAAGGGGTCGTTCATTATACGAGATATGTTTTTTAAATACATCGAAGCTTACCGTCGTTCATTACAAACAGTATATGATAAAAACACCTTTTTCTGACTAAAAATTAAGGTCGTTCATTTCCCAAGTATATAAAAATCCTTTTTTTTTCTTTTAGTATTTTGCTACCTGTTTTTAACTTGTAGAAATACTGTTTTTATAGCAATTATTGTATTCATCTGAAACCCGTTTTGAAACTGAATAGAATATTACTTGAATATTACTCGTTGAATTCAATAAAAACTTTGATTAGATAAATAAAAATGCAAATTATTCTACTTTAAACATAAAGAATAAAATAAAATGAATAATTAAAACGATTCTTTGTGTGTAAATGTCTTGTATTCTATCAAATGGTGATGTTTAATTTAAAATTCCAACTTCATTCTCATTATGGACAGAGGGTTTTATCATTTTTACTTATGTATATATTGCATAATTATTGATGCATCGGCTTCTGTTTCTTGTTCTTCTTATATATAATTTCTTAATGAAATTATTTTAAATATATTCCCACTTCATTTATATCTCCATCAGAAAGTTTCATTCAAGTTTACTTCTAGGAATATATTCCACAATCTCTTGATGATTTTGTGTAATATATATGTGTGTGTGTGTGTGGTCATACCCGTTTATTTACAATATTATTTTGCCTGTTTTTAATATCATCATAAAATAAATAAGATCTCATGTATCGGTTGATTATTTTGAAATAGAAAATCAAATTGAAATATTCCACAATAAATTTTATTTCAACATGTTGCAATAAATTCAAATAGTGATTGCTGAAAGATCACCTTAATTCTTCAAACTCTGGTGATTCTCAACCATTTCCCTTTGCATGCATATTAAAGCAACTCCTTGACGATTTGGCTGCTTTATTTTTGGTTTTGTTTTATTTTGACTTCCATAACGAAAGCAACAACAACGGCAAAATTCTTTTTATCTCCAAATTTCTTTACTTTTATTTGTTGTTTATTTTGATTTTTCATTCAATGGTTATATTTTAAAATTTGGATTTGAATCTTTAAGAGAGGGTGGAGTGACTCCAGGATGAAAGCTTACATTTGAACAAGAAGAAGAAGAAGGAAAGGAAAAAAGAAGAGAAGAAGAATTATCTAAAAAATGGAAAGAAAGATAAGAACTTAGTTTTGGAAGAATATTTGCTGCAACTGTGTTTTAGAATAGCTACATTATTAAATATTTCTATGCAACCAACGATGGCTCACATCCGAACTGCGACATATTATTATTGGAGCTGCAAATCAAAACAACAATTTTATTGCCGACAAAAATAAATATTATTCTAAATGAAGAGTGGACTTCACTCTTCTTTTTGCTTTCGTTTTTTTTTTTTTAACTTCCGATTTTTTTTATTTATTTAATTTTTTCTTGTTATTATTCCATCTGTGTTTTTCTTCTTTTTGCATCTTTCTTTTCTTTTTTTTTTTATTTATTGATCACTAATTGTTATTTTCTTTTGCATCTAATAATTAATTTTAATTTTTTTTTTTTTTCGTCTTTGTAAGTCTTTACTTTTTATGGAATCTTCTTCTTCTTCATTCTTTCCTTCCCTTCTTCTTCTTCTTAATCATTTCCCTTCTTCTTCTTCTTCTTCTTCTTCTTCTTAATGATTTTCCTTCTTTTTCTTTTTCTTCTTCATCATCATCCTTTCCTTTCTTCTTCTTAAACCTTTCTTTTCTTCTTCTTTTTAATCATTTCCTTTCTTCTTCTTCTTCTTCTTCTTCTTCTTCTTCTTCTTCTTCTTCTTCTTCTTCTTCTTCTTCTTCTTCGCCCTCTTAATCATTTCCTTTCTTCTTCTTCTTCTTCTTCTTCTTCTTCTTCTTCTTCTTCTTCTTCTTCTTCTTCTTCTTCTTCTTCTTCTTCTTCTTCTTCTTCTTCTCATCATCCCTTGTTTTATCTTCTCTTCCTTTTCCTCTTTGCACACCGTGATGTCACTGCCTGCACTGCTAGCAGCAGCAGCAGCAGCAGGCAAGCACCAACCACCATGAGACAATAATGACGATATTGTCGCTATTATTCGTCGGCTTGACTGACATCTCATTCGCTGCTACTTTTAAATTCCGATATAAACCATCTTATACTTGACTGATTCTTCTTAATATCAACTACCTATCCTATCCAGGTGGTTTTAGCCAGGTGATGGCTTATGTCCTTTATTTTTGATTCCTCTCATCAAAAAACAAAAACACACACACAAATAAATAGATAAAATGAGTCAAAAATTGTTCTTCCTCATATTTCTTCTTGAAAGTCTATCTAAACTGATTGGTAATCACACTTATTTGGTTCATTTCATCAAATAAAAACTAAAAACAATTTTAAAAAAAATCGATAACGTTAATAAGAAAAAAGAATCCTTTTCTCTCAGTGGAGATTATATGAGTTGCTTTTTGACTGAATGAATGTCTTTCTGTTTTAAGTTTCTTAGCAAAATGTTAGATAAATTAATTGTCATTAAATATGCCATCATATTCTGATATCTTTCCAGCAGGTGACGGTCATCGTTGTTTTCTCGGAAATTCAACAAAAATAAATTTATTGAAAAAAGGAAAAAAAAAAATCACTTTTCAAAGATTTTCGCCTATATATATATATATATATATATATATATATATATATATATATATATCCTAAAATAAATGTAGTTCACTTACCAATCTTTCGTTTTTTTACTGTTTCATCAAATCTTTTTGAGAGAGTAATAAAAAAATTGGAATCTTCAGGCACGCGCACACACACACACACACACACACACACACACACACATATATATATATATATATATATATATGTGTGTGTGTGTGTGTGTGTGTGTATGCAGTCTTTCTCTTATTCCTAATAGTCCTCTTGATTTTTTTGTCCATCATTTTGCCTCTATACTTATAACTATCTACTTGTTCTAAGCTTTTCACTATCATTTTAATCTATCGAAGTCTATCTCAACCTGTAAGGCCCTCACTCTTTCTCTATCTCTGCATTTATGTAGCTGTTTGTCTCTGTGCAGCTTGTTAACTCTTATCTTTTTTTCCCTAGTCTCTTCATACCATTTCTTTCTCTCTCTCTCTCTCTCTCTCTCCATCTATCTATCTATCTGAATTGATGGTGAATGTTTTGTACATTGACACATTGTAATTTCTGTGTATGAAATAGGGAAAGAGCAATTTTATGTTTGAGGTGTTTCATGTTGAAAGATTCAATATGAGGAGGAATAAATGAGGAAGATAGAGACAGGAAAAGGAAAAAAAAACGTGAAATGAGAGAGAAATAAAAGGACTTTGGTGGTTGTGTATGTATAAGTTTGTCCAGGGTTAACTTATATAAATGGTAAAATCACATGGAATCAGTCTGCCTTTGACACCTGAGGGAGATGTTGCTTGTTGAGGATATGTGACATTACATGTTGTTGTTATTCTCTCTCTTCTTTCTTTGAATCAGCAAAGATATTAGAATGCACGGAAGTTATAAAGTGAACAGTAGAAATATTGATTTCTGTGGCCAAGGAAGAAGCACACACACGGCTACTATTTTTGTCTCTTTCATTCTCGAATATTCTGTGTGGTATTTTAACATTGCATTACATACAGCAGTTCAGAAATGCTTGTCTATTCTACTTGCTCACCCACACCTCGAAGAGTCTCTTCTTTGAATCTTTTCGGCCATTCTTTCTTTCTTTCCTTTTTCTCCCCCTTTTCCTTCTTCATTTTAATTTCCCTCTTTTCCTTTCCAGTTCTCCTGTTTATTGGTGTAATGTTTCTGATTGAATTATTTTATCCTTGAAATTCCCTATTTGCTCTTCTCTTTTTTTTAAGGGATGCGTGAAACAAAATTGGTTGGATTAAGTTTACTTTGAAGGTGTATAACATTTTAGGATCCTCTTATTTTCATTTGATTCGTATTTCTGTTGAAATAGTGTATTTTGACACTAGATTTTAATATGAGTACTGTAAAGATGCACCACACCATTTTGAATATATCTAGACTTGTTTACTTAACTTAAATCTACCTATTCTTTATTTCAAGAGAGGTTAATAATACTTATAAAATATTTAACATTTGGGTCATATTCTTTTACATAAATTTTTTAAAAAAAGTAAAAATAAATGCTGAAAAATAAAACATTAATTTATTACTGTTGATCATTTCTTTAGATATTTTTTAGCAAATCCCTTGGGGAAAACTTTGAATTATCAATGAAATTTTTTTTTTTTTAAATCATGTATTTTTTCAGATCTGCCTCCACTTAGACTAACTATTCAATATTGAATTTTTAAAATCTGTCACTGAAAAGAAGTCCTTTTGAAATCCTTTTCGATATTTTCTTTTTATTCTGTTAAAAAATTTTATTCGACTAAAATTGAGTAAAAATTTTAATGTTGCAACTAATCTGTGGTATTTATTACCACCATACTGAAATCCAATAATCCATCACTAAATCCCACTGATCAATGGATAAGAATGGATTTCTATGAAATTATATTGAAGTGAATTGTTTTTATAGGGTTAGATTCTGATTCAAGTTTTAAATTGCTAAGTAAATGATTTTTTTTTCTCCAGATTTTTGGTAATTTTTCCAATAACACGAGAAAATTGTAATCGAATTCCTTTTATTTTTATATCTCGTATTTTTTTACTGTCCAAAAACTAAAAAAAAGCAAATGTATATTTTCTTCTTTTTGCTTGTCTTTTTTTTTCTCTCTCTACTTCTAACCTCCTCCTTCTTATTTCTCATTTTCTCTTCTTATTTAACCCACTTTTTTTCTTTCTTCCTTCTCAATTTAACTTTTACTTAAAGCCTTGCTTTTTTTCTGCATTCTTAAAAATTGGTACACAACAAACTCACAAGTGCACACACACACACACACACACACACACACACACACACACACACACACACACACACACACACATACACACACACACACACACACACACACACACATTTTGTATTAAAAAAAAAACTACCAGTATATCCAATTGTTTTTAAGTCAGCATTTAGTTTTATTTTTTAAGCACTATACCTAAGATACATATTACTCTTAGAAACGAATCTTAAATGGGAGATTGATCAATTATTTTACTCAGGAAAACTTCACATTTAATCAACAAGAATTTTAATAATTTAAATGAACAGCATCTGACGAAGATTTAAATTTGGTGTTCATTGTAATAATTGTTTTATATCAAAGAAAAGTATTTCTCCTTCGACATTCTCAAAATCTGAGGTTGTCAGAACAAATTACTTATTAAATATTCGAATTTTACAAACGAATTTGCATTCAAATAAAAGTGCTTAAAAAGCAACAGAGTAACCGCTTAGTTTATACATTTTGTCAATAGGTTAAAGGTTAGTTAGTTTTGATTTGATCTTATGTTTTTTTAGCATAACCATTTCCAAGTAGCCATGCCCGAAAGCTGCACCCCTCCATTGCACTTAAAAACGTTGGGGTCAAGATCTCTAACTGATGCCAGAGGTATGTCAAAAAGGGAAATACCAATGGGACTGGATAATATTTGTCTCAATTCACATGTATGCACTTGGGGTCTTACATTAAACTCGACCTTGCCTTAAATTCACTCTTGTGGGGACGTGAATACTCCTTCTTAGCTATGATAGTGTTTACAGGAAGGTTAAAATTATTGAGAGATTTTAGTTTCAGAAAAAAAAACATTCATCAGGAAGATCTATCTTTTCTTGTTGTGAAAGCATTTTTCCAAATTTTTCAAGATACATGAAACATTATGTAGATATCTTCTTACATCAACTCACAACTACATTCCCTACCCATCCATTTAACTAACTGTCAATATTTATTTAGATATTCTTCGTTTTTATCGAAAAAGATAGTCTCCCTGCCCGTGGAGAATAATATTATAGGAAGAATTTCTCTTGGTGGTGGTGGTGGTGGTGGTGGTGAGGATGATTATGATTAAAATACTTGTGATTTGACGAGACTTGTCAGTTAATTCCTAAAGTGACAACCACTAGATCAGCTAGTGTGAAGTAGCAACTATAAATAATTATGAGATTTATTGGGAAAAGTGACAGTTTTAAGACGGGCAGAAAGCTTGTTGTCTCTTGATGTCCATCGTTGATACTTATGCCAAATGGTTGGAACTGCGTTCCTTATAATCAGTCATAAGATTTGTGTTCTTGAAACCGACATTGTTTTTAATCGTATATTTTTTATTTCCTTTTATTACGTGATCCATATCATCAGATCTCTCTCTCTCTCTCTCTCTCATCTTTTGTCAGCATTTTCTTTGAGGAGGTCATTGAAGATGAATTTTAAACAGAGGAAAATTTTCACAATACAAAAAACAAACAAACATGCTACTGTCTAAGTATCTGAGTTAGCGAATATATCGATTTAAAAAAAAACAAGAATACAATCTAAGAGTTGAAATATTCAAATTCTACTTAACTCCTAAAGAAACGATGTATGAAGCATGTGACCAAGTCACGCTACTCGATCTGATACGAAAACGAAAAATAATGGCCCTATCTCCGATGAATTTTCATAGTCGCTTTAAAAATTATCAGAGTATATTATAAAATAATTAATGTAGAATTTTTCCATTGGTAACTTTGAAAATCCCAAGCCCTCTTCTTGTGTAGAGTTGAAGTTTCTAAAAAAATTATACTATTTCTATTTCAACCAGATGCAAAAAAATGTAGAAATTTACAATAAATGTTATTCTATTTTGTAGCTATATTTCAATTATTATCTTACCTCTTTTTTTTTCTATAATCTCACAATAATGAAAACAAGAAAAGATAAAAACGAAAGCCTGGTACATCAGCACTCCGTCCATTCAGTTCACGTACCCACCTCTAATATGTTCAACTTCAGCAATGAAATATTCTTCATTCTTTCGGTATGAAAATGAACAATAAAGAAATGTTGTTTTGATTATCATCATTATTATTATTAATATTATTATTCACCTCTTTTGGGTCGAGTTTAGTTTTATTCCATTTTTTGTTAGACTCTTGGAAAGAAGAAAGAATCGACACTTTCACTTTTACCTTGGCTTGCGTGTTACGTTGCGCGTCGTCAATCTCAGTGAACAGCCTACGTCTTTCTTTTTGGCATCGACCACTTTAAAAAAAAAAAAAGTTTTATTATTTTGTACTTATCTTTACATTTGTTTTTATTTTATGGCTTGTGGAAAATTTGAAATCTTTTTTTTTTTTTCATTTTTATTTTTTGTTAATTTATGATTTGATTAATTTAAGAAAACTGGCAACGGGGCCACAGTTAAAAAAAAAAAAAAGGCTCTCTCTTTGAAGTTTTTTTTTTTTTCAGCAATTTCTGAATGATGCAGTTGGTGGTGGAGGGGGGAAGCAGCTTTCAGAGGTTTTCTGCAATATGGTAGAAATCGAACCTTGACCTTTTTATTTCACCTTAGTAATGTAAATCTACTATAGAGCCTTATGTGAATTCCGCTTGATGCGTCAATAAGTCTTTTCAGTTGTGTGCATGTGATTGGTTTCCGACAATTTTCTCACTCTATATCACCCCCGCCACAACTTTCATTTTCAATTTTAACATGAAAATAAAACTATAAACATTATTCTCGCAAGGTTTTGTTTTTTTTATTAAAAAAACAAAACGTTTTTAGCAACAAAAAAAACAGTGAGAATTTTTTTTTTTTTTTTTTTTTTGGTTTGAATTTCCTCGAAGAAAAGTATCAACCAGTGTACACCACGCTTCATTTAATGAAATCACCTTAATTAAATCTTTTGACAGTATTAGGTCCCCCAAGGTCGTAAGAAAACATTTTAAAATGACTCTCAAATTTTATTTCAATTCTCTAGACTGAGACCCTCTACTCCCCCCACAAGTCTTTTCTTTCTTTCTTTCTTTCTGATTTGAACTCCCTCTTCCTCTTCTCACTAAATTGAGTGAAATAAAGTAGCGATATCGAAAATGGTAGGAGATAAGAGAATAAAGAAATACTGAGAGAGAGAAAGAGAGAGAGAGAGAGAGATCTTTTAAAATCTCCGGCTCTTACCGCAATCCACTTGCGCAACCTTCCCGCCCTTCTTATTCACGTTCTTCTCTCTCCTTGTTGCTGCCACTGCAAGAGAAAGCCTGCACGCAAAGCGAAGCGTGCCGTTTTATTAGACCACAATATTTTACTAAACTACCCCCATCTTCTTCTTCTTCTTCCAACCTATGTAGTTGCCGACTATATACGGAACTAACATCTGATTGTTCTCGACATTAATTTATCATTTATTTCCAACGGTTTTTTTTTTCTTCTTTCATATTATTCTAATTTTGCTGTTGAAATCCTGAATTATTGGTAAGGGCACTCACTCACTAACTAGTCACTAAGATAAGATAGGCATGGCAGGTGTCCATCTCTCCATCGTATCATCGTCACGTTGTCTTACCAGAAAACTTATGTCAACCGACTTTAACACTTTTCTCTATTTAATTACCTAATTATATCACAATTCCTCACGTCACTTAATAATCAAATTAACTAACTAAACTAGGTAACTATACCAAACAATCCATTTCGTTTATTTATTTAACTGCTCTGGCTGAATAAATGAAATAAAATAACAGACCGCCCACAATATATATATATATATATATATATATATATATATATATATATATATATAATCGTGTATATATGCGTGCGTGAATACGCGTGTGCTGTCATATTCACATACGTTTCTACAAAGTGTAAAAAAGAAAATAAAAAAAAAAACACAAGTGATCGCTACATTACGTTGTTGCTGTATTTCTGGTGTTATGACGTCATCATTAACTCTAAGTTTACCTCCTCTTCTCATCTCCTCCTCCCCCTTCAACGCAATTCTTTACTCCTAAACTCCCCCACTTCCTCCTCCTCTTTCACTGGCTGTTGCTTCTTCTGAAAATACCCCCTCTAACCTCCACCCATCCGATCTCTTCATTTATTACACGCATATATATATATATATATATATATATATATACACACATGTACACACGCTTCTATCTCGTCTCACTCTTTTGATATAATTCTATAATAAGCTGTAAGTGATAATCTACCCACAGCACGGCAACCGCTTTTATGGGCTTCACTTGCGGGTGGAGGAGAGTTTTTTTTTTTATTTAAAAAAAAAAAAAATTCAGGGTTTCAACATAAGTTTTATTTATTCTACTAACTAGTTTTTAGTATTTCTAGAAATAGTTATAGCAGTGGTTGTGTTATTGTTGTCGTTGGTAATATATATATATATATATATATATATATATATATATATATCACCGCACAGCACCGTATATTTACTGTTTAAATATGCAGAACCCGGTACCGTTGCATATATTGAAATATGCAACTCTCTCTCTGTCTCTCAGTCCCCCCCCTCTCTCTCTCTCTCACACACACACAATTAAAAAATCATTGTCAAACATTTTAAGAGAAAATCAGCTAATGCGGTTTTTGTTAACTTATTTTAATTTTTTTTATTTGTTATAGCTGCATTTTCATTTATACGTATGTAGGTATGCACTTAGGTGTATACATTTGCATACAAGCCCTTTATTAAGCTTTAATATAGTTTGGTACAAGGTCACAGTTATAGAGCATCCATTGAGCATTTAACATCAAAGACTATGGCTTGCTAGAACTATGGTTGAATTGTACCCCTTGTTCTGGAGATAGGTATATTTGATGACACACAAGCCTGAGTATGCACTCACAGTGACACATAGATAGATTCTAATTAAATTTGCTAATAAAATATATGTGTGTTCACATAGAGAGAGAGACAGAGAGAGAGAGAAAGTTTTGTTATATAAATGGGAAAAATTGAAAATAAATCTATGAAAATGTACAAAAATTATTTTCACACACACATATAAACTATACCTGTTGAGGGGCAACATGGCTTTAGGATGACTATCATTTTTTCGTGGGTTTTTTTTTTTTATACATTTGTGCATTATAATATTCATAAAAAGTTTGTTGTAGAAATTTCGCTTTGAAAGAGAGAAAGACAGACAGACATCCTTTGACCATTAATAGGAATTATCGTCATCAGTTTTATCTACTCCATTTCTCTCATAGTCACTGGCACCCCTTCTCTACCCTGCATCCATTTTATTTCTTTTTAAAAAATTTTTTTTTTTAGAAAAAATAATATTGTAACTAAAGCATTCAGTAAATTGGTTTGATAAATTCATTTCTTGGTTTTATATTTAATCCACGATAATACACACACACACTCTCTCTCTCTCTCTCTCTCATGTGTGTGTATCCTTTATAGACAGATGCAATGTGAATGCCAATAGAATGTACTTGCAGATAAACAAAATATGATTTTTTAAATAATTATCACAATTCTATTCGATTCACTATGATGCAAGCAGTCATATATATATATATATATATATATATATATATATGTGTGTGTGTTTGTGTGTGTGTGTTGATCGATGAGTTTTCAACCTTATTTATAAAAACTTGGTTGAATTTTTATCTACATAATGTTCAAGCAATATAATTAATTATTTACCTTTAGATTAAGGAAAGAAAGAGATTATATTGAAAAATAAGTATTTGTTTTGAGAGGAGCAAATGCTTTTTTTTTCATCATTAGAAAACTTCTCCATGTAAATTAATGTTTGTGTGCAGTGGATGCTAAATGGTATTTGTATAACTAATTAAAATGTACATGGATCTTAGGTTTTTCAAATATTTTGAGGAAAGACAGCATTTAGTGATGATAGGTAATAAATTCTAAAATATAGTTTTGCTTTGTGAATTTAAAAAAAAAAGATTATTAAAAAGTCTGTAATATCTACAAATATTAGAGCACCTTAATCACACTGGAAAATCTTCAACATTTCTGATGTGAGCCACTTAACAAATTAGTAAAGATAAATAAAAAAAAAAAAGTCAATATAGATCAAAGATTGACTACGTTTTTTATAGGATAATTTGTGCTATAATCAAACCATATAGCCATACTCTTAGGATATATATGTCTAGAGCTGGTATTAGAATACAAGAATTTTTTTTTTCACCCACCTGGTAAAGAAAGATAATGAATCAATTAAAACTGATTTATCAATAACAAAACACACTGGATGTTTCATAGAAGATAAAGCCTTAACGATAATAATGTGTAGAATTTATACACACGTAAATTTTATTCTACAAAATTAGTTACAAGGCAACGGTGCTTTCAGATACAATGATATTTAACAGTTGAAACGACTGCATCCTAAAGTAACCTTATTTGGGCATTTTGTGATGTGTCAATGTTATTTTTTTCCAATGGTGAATGTTGTTGAGACTTATTTTGTACATAAATCTCTCAGATGTGCAAGAGATAAGTTTAATGTCTATACTTACCAACTGGTCAATGAGATTAAATTTATGGTCCCTGTTGGTGAGGGATTGAATAAACTGGCTGTATTACCTACACAAAGTTGATGCCCTTCTCCTTACTCAAAAGAAGGAGGTGTCCTGGACATGACACTCAACTGCATCTGATGATAAGTTCTGGAGATCCAAGGAGTAAGGAGTACTCCAAACACTGCTGTCCAGAAAGTATCAAAAGTATTTTCTTTAGATTGTCTCTGAGTCGTCTCTCGCTCTGTTGGTGGAGGTTTTGTATATGCTGGCTGTATCCCCTGCAGAGGGGTAAGACCCCTTCATCTAAAAAAAAAGTGAGTGTCTTGGGTATGACATTGAACTACATCTAATGAGGCTCCAGTTCTGGGAAGTGTGGCATACCTCTTCATTGCCATTACACCCAGGTCCACTCTGTTCTGGAGTTATAGTACCTATTAGGGTCCTATCTATGGGTCAAATAGATCTGTTTAAAAAATTTTTGTTGTCTATTGTGCAAAAACACTTTTTAGAAACAACTAAACAAATAATGTAAATATGAATGAACACGATTCCCTCACCCTCCAGGCATAAAATAACTCTAGATGGGTTGACATGTCATTAAAATTAATTAACCAATCAATCAGTCAATCAATTTTGTATTTGATTCATAGATTTTGTGTGATTAGGAGTTTACTGGATCAAAAGTGCTCAAGTCGGCCATCTTTATTAATTTTGTAAGTTGTGTGTATTGTTGATAAATTTAATGAATATGAGTTGTCAAAAAGAGGGTTACAACATTTTCTTCACTTGTCCCATAACCTGGTTTGGTTGTGGGGGGTGCTACTCATGTAACATGTGTTGGGCAGAACTCATCCCTCTCCAGGTCTTCAGTTGGTTTGAATTCAGTTTTCTTTCTTTTAGACTAGTTAATATACTAATAATAAAGAGCCCAGTCTGACCTATTTTCTCATATTGGAAAGGAGAGTAGTTAGATTTAAAACTTTTATTAAAGTATTAGTGCTATATTAAATGCAAACAGCCTCATTAGTGCTGTATCAAATGCAAACAGACGAATAAGTGCTATATCAAATGCAAACAGCCTCATTAGTGCTATATCAAATGCAAACAGCCTCATTAGTGCTATATAAAATGCAAACAACCTCATTAGTGCTATATTAAATGCAAACAGCCTCATTAGTGCTATATCAAATGCAAACAGCCTCATTAGTGCTATATCAAATGCAAACAGCCTCATTAGTGCTATATCAAATGCAAACAGCCTCATTAGTGCTATATCAAATGCAAACAGCCTCATTAGTGCTATATCAAATGCAAACAACCTCATTAGTGCTATACTAAATGCAAACAGCCACATTAGTGCTATATCAAATGCAAACAGCCACATTAGTGTTATATCAAATGCAAACAGCCTCATTAGTGCTATATTAAATGCAAACAGCCTCATTAGTGCTATATTAAATGTAAACAGCCTCATTAGTGCTATATTAAATGCAAACAGCCTCATTAGTGCTGTATCAAATGCAAACAGACGAATAAGTGCTATATCAAATGTAAACAGCTTCATTGGTGCTATATTAAATGCAAACAACCTCATTGGAGCTATATCAAATGCAAACAGCCTCATTAGTGCTATATTAAATGCAAACAGCCACATTAGTGCTATATCAAATGCAAACAGCCACATTAGTGCTATATCAAATGCAAACAGCCTCATTAGTGCTATATTAAATGCAAACAGCCTCATTAGTGCTATATCAAATGTAAACAGCCTCATTAGTGCTATATCAAATGCAAACAGCCTCATTAGTGCTATATTAAATGCAAACAGCCTCATTAGTGCTGTATCAAATGCAAACAGACGAATAAGTGCTATATCAAATGTAAACAGCTTCATTGGTGCTATATTAAATGCAAACAACCTCATTGGAACTATATCAAATGCAAACAGCCTCATTAGTGCTATATTAAATGCAAACAGCTACATTAGTGCTATATTAAATGCCAACAGCCTCATTAGTGCTATATCAAATGCAAACAGCCTCATTAGTGCTATATTAAATGCAAACAACCTCATTAGGGCTGTATCAAATGCAAACAGCCTCATTAGTGCTATATTAAATGCAAACAACCTCATTAGGGCTGTATCAAATGCAAACAGCCTAATTAGTGCTATATTATATGCAAACAGCCTCATTAGTGCTATATTAAATGTAAACAGCCACATTAGTGCTATATTAAATGCAAACAGCCTCATTAGTGCTGTATCAAATGCAAACAGCCTCCTTAGTGCTATATCAAATGCAAACAGCCTCATTAGTGCTATATTAAATGCAAACAGCCTCATTAGTGCTATATTAAATGCAAACAGCCTCATTAGTGCTATATTAAATGCAAACAGCCTCATTAGTGCTATATTAAATGCAAACAGCCTCATTAGTGCTATATCAAATGCAAACAGCCTCATTAGTGCTATATTTAATGCAAACAGCCTCATTAGTGCTATATCAAATGCAAACAGCCTCATTAGTGCTATACTAAATGCAAACAGCCACATTAGTGCTATATCAAATGCAAACAGCCACATTAGTGCTATATCAAATGCAAACAGCCTCATTAGTGCTATATTAAATGCAAACAGCCTCATTAGTGCTATATCAAATGCAAACAGCCTCATTAGTGCTATATTAAATGCAAACAGCCTCATTAGTGCTGTATCAAATGCCAACAGACAAATAAGTGCTATATCAAATGTAAACAGGTTCATTAGTGTTATATTAAATGCAAACAGCCTCATTAGTGCTATATTAAATGCAAACAGCCTCATTAGTGCTATATCAAATGCAAACAGCCTCATTAGTGCTATATTAAATGCAAACAACCTCATTAGTGCTGTATCAAATGCAAACAGACGAATAAGTGCTATATCAAATGTAAACAACTTCATTGGTGCTATATTAAATGCAAACAACCTCATTGGAGCTATATCAAATGCAAACAACCTCATTAGTGCTTTATTAGATTCAAACAGCCACATTAGTGCTATATCAAATGCAAACAGCCTCATTGGAGCTATATCAAATGTAAACAGCCTCATTAGTGCTATATCAAATGTAAACAGCTTCATTCAAGATTGCAATTCTGTTAGACACTTCCTATGATGATAACTGTTACACCACTAGTGCCACCAAACACTGTACAAGTAAAAAAAAACCTCCCAAAAACAATAGAATAAAAGCAAAATTGAAGACTTTTTTACTAAACCTCACCTACTGAAATTATTTGTCACTCTGTCAGAAGTATTATCTTTGATGATATCTTCACATAATAATGCATAATCTTTATTATACAAGTAATAGATATTATCTTCAATACATATGTTTAATTCATATTTTCAATTTATGTTCTAAAACATCTGTATTGTAACTAGTTTAACATTTATTATCATCGTTTAATCTGATACGAATAAAAAGCTTGTCTTAGTTTGTATGAATATTATATTATTGTGCTTGTAAATTCTTACATAAGCCATACATAAACCAAATGTATTGGCTTTACTATTTGTGTATTTTGCAACATATTAAACTGACATTATAACTGCTTATGCAACATTACCAGTTCAGAAAGGCAGGTTACTCTTAGTGAAGAATTGTTCATTTGATTTTTTTAAGAGTCTTTGGTAGAATTTGCAGATTTCATAGGAATCAATGATATTCTCTTGTCAATAATAATCTGCATTTGCTGTTTTTCTTGCCAAGGGCCCAGGTTTGAGAAGTGCGATTATTATGGGGAGGCCCAAGGTTTTAAGAGTAAGCCATACATAAACCAAATGTATTGGCTTTACCATTTGGGTATTTTGCAACATATCAAACTGACATTATAACTGCTTATGCAACATTACCAGTTCAGAAAGGCAGGTTACTCTTAGTGAAGAATTGTTCATTTGATTTTTTTAAGAGTCTTTGGTAGAATTTGCAGATTTCATAGGAATCAATGATATTCTCTTGTCAATAATAATCTACATTTGATGTTTATCATGACCAACTTCTTATAAATATTGAATCATTTTAAGTTTATTAAACATTTAAATAACCTGAAAGTATTTGATCTGCCTTTTTCAGAACCAATAAATCTACTCGTTCAGACAGGTACCTTCTTTTGCCACCTTTTGCTAATCAATGTACCATCAATTATTTGTGGTAACATCCAAGATTTATATATATGAATTATTATCTGGTTTATAAAATCTGTATAAACCTTATCAAATTCATAATTATTATATATTTTTAAATTTTATACCTTCTCTATTACAATAGCATTGAGAACTTTTGATGCCAACTCTTCTCACTTGGATTTCTTTTTGTCTTATATATGTTCATATATATCCAGGCTACATCAACTAGAATGGGCATAATAGTGTCGTCTTAGAATTAATATTCCTCGGTCATTTTTCATGGTGATATTTTTTCTCTTTTTCTTTCACCGAGCTTAGAAGAAAAAAGAGTTCTCAATGTTACTAAATTGATACTAAAAAATGTAAGGGAAATCTAAATAAGATGATAAATACTTTTTAAAATTCAAGTAAAGTTTATATTGATAAGTCTTATTTCTATTATTAACATCATCATCATCATCATGAACTCATCTTTGTAAATATGTTATAATACAGCAAAGATGGCACATCATAGTGAGGTTGTTTTTTTTTGTCACGGTTTCACTAAAATATGCTCAGTGAATCAAATAATTTCTAATCCAATTTGCAATTTCACAATGATAGTGTGGGCTCTGTTTCCACACTCACCCCAATCATTATAATTTCTCAAGAGAAATACTGATTAAATACTTACCATAGAGTACTTTCCCTTATTTTTTTATGTGCAATTAGATGATTCAGCATTGCCCTGAATGACCATCAAAGATGAACTATAAGCAAATTATACATAAGAAAAATATCTGCTGTAATCTTCCTATCCAATGAATCACTGGATTACTTCAGTTATCAGTCACCTCTATTGACTGTTGATCATGAAGCAAATTAACGATATTTCAGAATGGATTCATAGTTTATATTATGAATTGGAGATAATTATTTGGAAAAGAGAAATATTGAAATCTGATCACCTAAGGGTTTTTATCTTTGTCTTTTTCTTTGTTTGACTAAAAATATGATGGTTCATTTTTAGTTGCTTGAAGCTCTGATTTTGTTATATTTTGAATAATTTGATAAAAAAATATTGTCTGTTATTGGCATATGTAAAAATGAAGTAATCAAACCCATGTCTATAAATGTACTTAATTGTTCTTTTGCTAAGTTTGAGGCTGGCTATTTAATAGTACCTTCTCCAATAAGCTAGGTTAGAGCAATGGTGAACAACATGTAAGAAGCTTTGGTGAAAGAATATTCCCAGTACTCCAGCTGATGTTAAGATAAATATGAGAATTAAGAGCAAGATGAATTATACTTTTTTCAATTATTCCCAGTTTAATTTGGAAGAAATTATCTTCTCCAGATTTTAATGTTTAATATGGTCCAGTTTGCTGACATGAACAGATGTAAGTCACTGGCTTCTGCGTTACTGGTTTACCAACTGTGAAAACTTTTTGCTTGTTGCCTCTACAAAAGAAAAAAAAAAACTCAAATTCTTCATTGCCTTCTTTTTTCTCTAAATCTTTCCAAAAAGAGTTCGCAAAGGGAGACAACTTAAAACAAAAAGAAATTGCTTCCATTATTTAGGTTTGATTTGGTTTTATGGGATATCATCCATTGTTGGTTATTTAATGCCTAATCCTATCTATCTATCTATCTATCTATCAAATATATGATTTGTACACACATTTTGTTGATATACTGTTAAATGATCAAACACTTCTCTTTCTAACAATTCAATTTAGTTTAAGTCAACAAAATTAAATGGTTCCAAGTATTGCAATGTATCACTAACAATTCCCTTAAATATCAGTCATTTGTTTACACACAGTTAAATGATCAAACTGTTCTATTTCTAACAATTCAATTCAGCATTAGTCATTTGTTTCCACACAGTTTAAATGTCAATCAGTTCCATTTGACCCACAGATATGACTTTATCAGATGCTACCACTCCAGGTCAGAGAGGACCTGGGAGCCATGACAATGAAGAGGTACTCAGCATTCTCCATTATTTAAGTCGTTAATCTTGATTAAATAAATAATGTACCAAGTAATCATCATATCTATTCATCCAATTCTTCCTTCTAAACCTATACAGTTATCATATTTCTTGTAGATGAATTTCTGCAGTTTGATTTAATTGTTGAAAATAAATAAACTGAAAAGAAAGATTAATAATAAAGACTAATAAAAACATTCTTGATAAAAATTTGCTTTAAATCTGATAAATAATTCTGCTAAATATTTATATGGGGGGTTTCATCATAGTTCATTGTCAGTTGCAGTCGTAGGCTTAGAGATGTCTATTATCTGTAAGGGTAGATCTATGAGTCTGTAACGAAATATATAGTTATTAACTGATTTTAAAGGCATGTCAACTCATCTAGGATTATTTTATGCTTAGAAGTGAGAGAATCATATTCATTGTATGTTCCTTTTTACATATTTTGTCTAATTGCTTCTTAAGAAGTTCTTTTTTATGCCCACAGTGTGACAAACTATGAATAATTTGCAAACAGATCTATTTGACAAGTATGTAATACCCCTCCAAGTCAGAGTGGACCTGAGAGTAATGACAATGGAGAGGTACTCTACACTTACCAGATCTCCAGAACTGGAGCGTCATCATCAGATGCAGTTTAATATCATGCCTAGGATACATTATTAAGTGAATTTTGATTTGAAATATTCACTGCATAATACACAGTCTATGTAAGAAGTGTTTTTGGCATAACAGTTATTGTTGTAGGAAGTGAACTCGGCTATCTGTATTCAAATCCTGAACGAGACTGATTACATTTCACGTTGTGCTACTAAACTTGGGAAAGGTATAAATCCAGCTATTCTCCTTTCAATTATGGGAAAATTGTAGGGTAGACTATGCTTTTTAACCTTGGTATCGCAACTGGTCAAGGAGAAGGAAAACTCTGAATTCAAACCAGTTGTAGACTGGGAGAGGGATGGGCTCCACCAAGTTATTCCTGCTCAAAACACACTACATGAGTAGTGCCTCTTTGACCAAACCACATTATGCGACCTATCACTTACTGCTGTATATAAATATTTTGATATAGATGCTTTTCCTGTCAAAATATTCAACAAACAAAAAAACTGTCATGATATAATTTGTAATGATTTTGAATATATTTATTTATAAGTTTCTTCATGAAAATATCTGATATACTTATGAGTAAACATTATGCTCATATAAAAAAGATGTAATGATGTCTAAAGTGTTTTATTTTGATTCTCAGTTCTTGCACCCTAAACAATTCGAACAGATGCATAAAATGCAGAAAGTGATAGCTAACTTATTATTTCAACTCTAATTGCAAACTTCTTTTTAAACAGTAATCTTTTCCAATGTATCTTAGCCGGAAGAGAAAGAATTTACTCCCAAGGGGAAACAACTAAAAACAAAGAGATTGCTTTCTCTGAATTTCTTAGATGAGGAATTATTACTAAAATAAGTTAAAAGTAGAGAATCATAAATGACTCTTGAAATAGGAAAAACTAAAGATTGTGTTACATTTTGGAATCAATGCAAATTTATAAATAGATATAAATATTCGAGGTATCTTCAGTGAATATAAACCAATGTACACACTCTTGAAAAAACAGAACCTACCCTCTATACACCCTTTCCCTTCAAACAAAAATATCTTAATAAAAATGGTGTCATGCATATTGTGACTCATTGAAATCAGCTATTGGTAATAATGGAATCAATTCTAATTAAACATAAATTTTTGGTATACAAAGGTGACTCAAAAGTTCTGCAAATTTTGGTGATGTGATGCATGATTTGGCATCTCCAGATGCTTTTGCCAAATTGTGAAGGTGACAGATCACACTGGACTGTAAGATGTCTGATACTCTCAAAGTGCTACTCATTGGATTTGTCTCTATGGCTTTGAGCACGGCCTCAGAAACCATCGTTTTAGGCTTATTTAACCTTGCCTGATTGTCGAGGTTCTTGCTATCTTAGAAAAATTTCTTGGATCATATGGTTACCGAACTGTAATTAACTATACCTTCACCCTTTTCAGAACAAATGTTTTTAGTTGCTTCTTTGATGTTATAGCTCAGTTCAAACTTGCATATCCTAAGCTCAAGAATTAGACTATGCTGCATGTTCATCTATGCTGCTTTCAAATGACACACAGAATGAAGCAATGCATAGTGTACCAGTACACCAACTACTATGATACCATAGCGGGTACCTTCCATGACTTGAATTGCTTTGGTCACATGATATATGTGTTGCAAACTAGCACGTATTAAAATATTGCAAGACTTTTAACCCAGTCTAATATTTTACACTACTGCATACAAACTACTGTTTATATCATGGTTGTTATAGTGTTGCAGTTGTTGTACCCTATTGCCTTCTGCGGGTACTTGTTGGTAATCTTCTGAGTATTTTGAACTCAGCCCTTTATTCAAAATGAGAATAATCCCCGACCTACTCCAGAACAATAGGTGGGGATTGTTCTTATTTTGTTGTTCCTGCATAGACGATATCTTGTGTCAATTTTTCCTCATTATGTTGCTTGTCTGTTTCTTCCACTGAACTAGATTATATGACATTTTTTTTGCATTATCCAACATAGGGATTGAAATCATGACTGACAGATAACTAAATACACTATAATCAATTAAGTTTTGAATATAGCTCACCTACAGTGTTTGAAGGGTGCTATCATTAAAATTATCTCAAGGTACACCAATTCTTTATAAGAAATTCTTGGATTTTATTATTTCTAGTGGAACATTATACAATAAAAACAGATATTACTAGGTTCTATTTATGACCAAACTTTACAGAAATAAAGCATAAAGAAAGAAATCATATGCTTATCAACAAGGCAAAGACAGGCATAAATAGATAGCTAGCTGGAGATGAGAAAAAGTTTGAGAGTGAAAGTATTGGTAACCTCTTGCATTTAACAAATAAAAGAAATAGGTAAACACAAATCAACAGGTCAACAGTTTGTTCATGGGAGATTCAAGCTGGCCATAAAATCCTTTTTTTGGTAAGTCAGAGCTACAAACATAGATATAAGAAAATGTACAAAAACAAAAACCATCTCATGGAATATGGGAACTGAAGGGTCATTTATTCTTACCAGTTCTGGACAGCTTTCTTGGCCCAAAATAAAGTTAGTCTTCTCTTGGTGCCCATTCAGCTCACTCTCTCTTTCTCTCTCTCTTCTCTGCCAATTCTTCTGATCCCAGGCCTTTGAGTCGTAACCTTATTTAACCATGACCACTTTTTTGATGATATAGCAGTCCTAGTTAAAAAGAGAGGGTCAACATAACAATGAATTGACAACTGAAGGTCAAAATATAGAATGGTTGAAATATTGTCACTAGAACAGCCATGTCCAGGATTTTTGTCTCATTACATCAATATTTGATAATGTATATTTCATTTGTGTTAAGTTTCAATAATTATCATTTTATGAGAGATTTTCAAGAAATTTTGCAAGAATTAAGTCTGATTGGTGTTCCTTTTATCTATAGTAAAGACAGCCTAAGTTTAGCTGAATCATGTCAGATGATCTTTCTAAAGCAACTGATAACTAATTTTTTCAAAGTGAAAACATCAACATATTTCCAAACAATACGAATGCCTGCAGTGTTAAAAAAAAATTTTATCAATTGCTAAAACTGTTGGTAATCTCATTTGTGTCAAAACAGTTTTCATTTTTTCTTTCATTTTCAAAAACATGTTTAATACTTTATAATGTAAAAAATATTTTTAATTTGAGTTAATACGTTAGGTGAAAGCTGACTTAAGTAATTCTGTCAAATTGTAACATCCCATAGTTGATAGTATTTGAAGGGACAGTTTTGTCCCTGTGTTGATGTCCCAAAATAATCATTTGGGTTAAAATAAAATATATAGTATTGCTTCCAAATAAGTATATGCCTAACATGTTTATTTTAATTTTATTATGCCACAGAGACTCACTCCAAATCTTTAGCCATTATGCCACAAAGACAAACCCCAAATCTTTAGCCATTATGCCACAGAGACAAACCCCAAATCTTTAGCCATTATGTCACAGAGACAAACCCCAAATCTTTAGCCATTATGCCACAGAGACAAAAACCCCAAACCTTTAGCCATTATGCCACAGATTCCCCCCAAATCTTTAGCCATTATGCCACAAAGACAAACTCCAAATCTTTAGCCACAGAGACAAACACCCAATTTTTAGCCATTATGCCACAGAGACAAACCCCAAATCTTTAGCCATTATGCCACAGAGACAAACCCCAAATCTTTAGCCATTATACCACAGAGACAAACTCCAAATCTTTAGCCATTATACCACAGAGACTAACCCCAAATCTTTAGCCATTATGCCACAAAGACAAACCCCAAATCTTTAGCCATTATGCCACAGAGACAAAAACCCCAAATCTTTAGCCATTATGTCACAGAGACAAACCCCAAATCTTTAGCCATTATGCCACAAAGACAAACTCCAAATCTTTAGCCATTATGCCACAGAGACAAACACCCAATTTTTAGCCATTATGCCACAGAGACAAAAACCCCAAATCTTTAGCCATTATGTCACAGAGACAAACCCCAAATCTTTAGCCATTATGCCACAAAGACAAACTCCAAATCTTTAGCCATTATGCCACAGAGACAAACACCCAATTTTTAGCCATTATGCCACAGAGACAAACCCCAAATCTTTAGCCATTATACCACAGAGACAAACTCCAAATCTTTAGCCATTATACCACAGAGACAAACCCCAAATCTTTAGCCATTATGCCACAGATTCCCCCCAAATCTTTAGCCATTATGCCACAAAGACAAACCCCAAATCTTTAGCCATTATGCCACAGAGACTCACCCCAAAACAGACAGTCATTATTCATTATCAAACTGGGCTGAAAAGTTTATACACCAACATCTCATATTTGTTGATAATTGACTTTTTTGATCAGTTAGATTCAAGCATTGCAATACCAATGAAAGAAGTGTGTGGACCACAAAGGTGTGACTATGTTAATTGTCTTGGTCAGCCTGTGAACTTTTCAGCTGATTTTTGCATACAGCACTGAAATTGTGTAAGAATATGAATATATGGCAGTTAAAAAGTAGGTACACTCTTTATACATCTATATATTTAAGCACTTGTATTTTTGGTTAGAGAGTTTCAATGCAATAGAATATAGTAATTAATAATACCTAATAATAACTGTTTTGATTTTATATATCTCATTTGAACCAATTGAAGCTTTGTATATTTAGTTTAAAAGAAAATTAACTTTTTCTAAAAAGAATTAGTAGACTTATTTATAGGCAATACTATACCTTCTGTAGAAATATGTACTTGAGTTTATTGTCTGATTTGAAGAAATTATAGTTTGTTTGTTTTTTAATTGGCTTTATGAAAATGCTTTCCCTGTATATATCAAAGGCCAAAAGGTAAAATAAGCATTTAGATATGCTACACCATTGTACCTCAGGGACAAACTCATAAGAGATGTACTCTTATGGACCCCCACACATGGCCGTGCAAAAGCAGGACGACCAGCACAAACATACATTCAGCAGCTGTGTGAGGATACGGGATGTCGTCCTGAAGACCTACCTAGGGCGATGAACGATAGGGAGGATTGGCAAGAGAGGGTCAGGAATATCCGTACTAAGTAAAGTTGGCGACCATAGTCGAGGGTAACCCGAAGGCTCCCTTTTCGATAGCTACTACACCAATGTGTAGGGAGGCGCTACTCCTTCCCTGGATTGCTCTACTTTACCCTTGATCCGTACCTTATAATGCTGAGTGTTAAGCAAGGAGGCATCAAGTACCATTTTTTGAGTCTTTGGTATGACTCGATCTGGGATTGAACCCAGGTCTCCCGGGCCATTGGCGAACACTCTAACCCCTAGGCCAATGTCCGGTGATGATGATGATGATTAATATTGATAGGGAGATAGCGGCCATACAATATTATAGCCTTACCTACATCTATTGCAAAATAGACAATTTGATATAAATAACGCTCTCAAATCTTTTGTGATGTATGTGTGTCTGTCTGTCTGTCTTGTAGACTCCTGTTCTTTACATTATATTGCTCAAGTATCAAAAGCAGTATCATTATCAAAATATTCATTTTATTTTAGACACAACTCCCAAGACAATTGTGTTAGTGTGTCTGTAGTTACATTCTTAGTAAAATAAATGGTTTAATGTAAATACTACCTCAATGATATATTATCTATTTGTCTTAAGTGGTGTCTGCATTAAAATATGGTTTGATATAAATATGGGTGCCACTATGAAAAGTATTGGAGATATAGCCATAACCGAGAGACTAAGGTGACTTGAAACTAAACAAAATATCATTTTGAAACTCTTTCGTTAATAAAGCATCCTATTTCAAAGTGTAGTCTGATGACTTTTAATAGGGGTCCTTGATAAGAAAGGTGGAAATAAGAAGACCCTGATAAATTAGAATCTTACCATTTGTCTCAGTCAAGTTTGGTGTTCTTTCTGACTGGTTTGTGCGGGCGTTAAACATGTCGTATGCTGCAGAAGAACGTACACATGCTGTGTGTTCACACATACCACAGTAGCAGCAATAGCAGTGGCAGCTGAAGAATGATCACCTCTGCCAGAATTATTCATTCTAGAATTTGAAATTAATCTTTTTTGTTCTTTTTTTCAGACTTTACTAAATTTATCACTCAAATCTTTTCTTCATTTCAGTTGTATACTATCCTTTTAAAAGTTCTTTAGATTAATTTGTAGATACTAATAAACCATTCTTTGTAGAATAGCTTCCTGACTTTAGTGAAATTGCCTGTAGAATTGAAAATAGTATTCTTTTTCTTTACTGAATTCTTATTTTCTTAAAAAAAAAAAAAGGAAAAGTGGTTCTTAATTTCTGTTATTTATGTTACCTTCAAATGTACATATTCTTATATCTCATTCTCTATATAAATAGTTACACTATAGGAGGTGCCCGTGGTGTAATGGTTACCGTCGTAGGAAATGCACACAGCGACACGAGTTCAAATCCTGGACGAGACTAATTGCTTTTCGCATAGCACTAATATCCTCGGGAAAGGTATGAATCCAATTATTCTCTCTCCAGCTATGGGTAAATAGTAGGGCAGACTAGGTTCTTCAGCCTTGGTGAGGCAACTAGTCTAGGAGAAGGAAAACTCTGAATAAAAACCTGTTAAACTTTGCTTAAAAATTGACCTTGTGTCACATCCTGCCCGAGCGGAGGGGTTGGGTAAATAGGATAGATAGTTACACTGGTCAAAGGCTATAGTTTGGTGTTAGATTTGTTTTATATATTTGAGTAGATGCAGATATCCATTTACATACATGTATATATATATTTCAATCCATCAATTGTGCGTAATGATTATGGAGCAAAAATAGATATACATTAAGAATTGGTGTTGTGTGTTTATATATATATATATATATATGATGTATATGTGTGTCTGTCTCCATTGTGTGTGCGTATAAATATATCATCATCATCACCATGTCGTGCTGTTAGCACGGATATCCCTGACCCTCTCTCGCCACTTTTCCCTATCGTTCATTGCCTCAGGCAGGTCTTTCTGGACAACATCCCATATCATCACATAGTTGCTGAATGTATGTTCATGCTGGTCATCCTAATATAGGTGTATATAAGTATTCAAGTGATACTTATGCAGATATTTATTTTTATTCACTTTTTTAGTCAGGTTTGCTTAGGTTTCGTTACTTTGTTTAATGGCATATCAATCTTCATGGGTTATTTAATGCCAAATTCATCCTTGTAGAAGAACAGTAGTGCTACTATTTAATGCCGAACTGGAGGAATAAAAGAATTCATACCAATCCAGTGGTATCTGTCTGCAAGTTAACGTAATTGTCCGACTGGAGTTTCAACTCACTTACTATGATGTTGCAGTGCATTACATTAGCCACTACGCCATATGGACTCAATGAATTTTTTTTTGTCAATCACCTATATATATATATATATATATATATATATAAAAATCTTTTATATATATATATATAAATAATCTTGTATCTAAAATTCTGAAAACTGAACATTTGTATATAGACAAAACTTTGGTTTTCAGATTTTTTTTTTTTTTTGCTAAAAATTTTACCTGTTATATTATGATCGATCATAATTTCATTACATTTACCATTGTACGAGTAAACTGTAATATCATCAATAGTTTTAATTTACCCCATTCCATGTGAGAACTTAGAAATTTCATTGCAAAGATATAACTATTCCCTGATAATTAAGTTAATGTCCTAACCCATATAAAGTCCTTATATAGCCATTCCCAGATCAGGAAAGGGTCCGTTCCTAAGAATTTTGAATAAGAGGTTCTATACCTGTATTGTTATGATCTGTATGTGTGTGTGCATCTATATATATATATATATAAAGGGGAATTATAGTATGATTACTCATCTTGGAATGAGTCAAAATAGCTCTAAAAATCATTAACTTTCATTGGATAATTTTATTTTATCGGAGCCATATTTAGTATAGTTAATTAAACAAGAAACAAAAATAAATATGCAAATATATTACAGAAATAATCACTTGAATTTTTATATGAACTTATGCTTGCAGGCATACATAATAATGAACAGTGTGACATTTTTTCTCCATGTTTCTTTATATCTCTGTCCGTAGCTTCTGCCTGAGTAAATCGAACAGATATAATAAAATTAGCAAGTGAATCTTGTTCGGATTCACAAGTCCAGTTTGGAGATAAGTAGAAAAATCTAATATTCATTATGCCAACATTCTGTTACTTGAGTATCATATTAAAATTAACTTGGAAATATGAAGTTAAGCAAAGTATGCAGTTACTACACTGATCCAAGAAAGAAAGCTATGAATGACACTGAGAGCGCAGATACTAACTTTTTGCTTAGCATGATGAGCCAACCTTTTTTATATTCTAGCCAAAGTGTTGAGATCCGATCCTAGGCAGAAATACTGATTCGTATATAAATAATTTGTCATTCTTATCATCTCTGTCTCTCTCTCTCTACATATATATATGTGTGTGTGTATGCATGTATTGGAGGAGTCCCTGTGGTATGATGTCAAAAGCTTTTAAAGATAAGCTGCTTTTTACTCTCTCTCACTTGAAAACCAAAGATTTTTTACTCTCTCTCCTGAATACATAATACATTTGGGGGAGTCGCTGTGGCATAGTGTCTAACGTGCTGGATTGTGGTCACAAAGTAAGTGAGTTCAAACTCCAGCTGCACCATTATATTCACTTTCAGACTAATACCCTTGAGAAAATTATTAACTCCCTTAATCCCCCAGCAGTGGTTTAAATAATATCACTAAGGTTCTTATACAACAATGGCTTTGGCACTAAATAACCAACAAAGGTTGATATGCCATTACATACAAAGAAACATTGATATGTACACATACACACACACACACACACACACACACACACACATATATATATATATATATATATATATATATTGTCATTCACAGACAGACTGTTTTGTTGTATCACGACTCTAGTGTGGCTAGACATGTAGGACGCTTGAAGCTGGGATTGAAACTCAACCAATTTTATGTTAGACTTAGTATCATACGGCTCAGTCAACAAGTGAACTACGTCAGCTTGGGAATTATAAGGTATTATGTAATAGCTTTTGTTTGTTTACATTTATACCTTACCGAATACCAGAGTTCTCAGTTCATTCAAAGAGCTTTGCTAGAGTGCTCAACCCCCATGAGTGAGAGTATATATTGTCATCCAAAGACAGACTGTTTCATTGTATCACAACTCTTCAGTGTAGCTAGACATGTAGGATGCTTGAAACTGGGATTGAAACCCTTCCAACTTTACGTTAGACTTAGTCTCACACACACACACACACACACATGTATATGCATGCACTAACTAAAGAGCATCTCTGGTGCTGTAATGGTTAGCAAGCTAGACTAGCAAACCTACAAGTGTGAGTTCGGGTCTCATTGGGTGCCCCATTCATTTGGCCTTGTGCTACATTGAAGCAAAGAGCTTCGTAAATTACTACACTAACATGTGTGAATATATATATATATATATATATATATATATATATATATATGTCTATGCATATGCAGATGTATATATTTATATATCTGAAAAGAAATAGCACTGGTATCACAAACAATTTATTTCAATTCCAAATAACAAACTACATAGTTTCCCTTTGAAATAATCCCTCTTGAGTCTAATCCTATCCTTGCCTGCTATGCTTCTAGGTACTGCTAGAAGTATTCTCCTGGGATACCCCTCAGCTCCATTGTTACAGCTCCTGATGACCTCCATGCCTTTAAAACAGGTTCCCTTGATGATCCCCTTGAGTTTGGGGAAAAGAAAAAGTCACATGGTGCAAGATGAGGTGAATAGTATTTCTAATACAGTTGTGTTCTACTTGGCTAGGAACTGGCATATGCTTGGGGTGTTATGAACTGGTGGATTGTTGTGGTGAATCTGCCACAATTTGTCCTGCCATAAGACTTCTTTTCTCACGCACTGAATGAGGCATACACCATAGATTCTCTTTCTTGACTTGTGTATTGATTGTCTGACCCAGGGGCAAGAACCTTGTTGTGGACGATGACACATCAAAGTATGTGATCAATATGACTTTAACCGTCTCAATTTTCTTGGTTTTATTGATTTTGGAGACTTCAACACATTACTCTTGAACATGGTTTGTGGTTTGTACAAAAAATCCATGCCTCATCACCAGTGATGGCTCTGCACTGCAAACCTGGTTCAGTTTGAAGACACTCAATGATGTCCTAACACACCTGCATGTGGCACTATTTCTGATCATCATTCAGCAATCTAGGCACCAATTTTGCACAGACTTTCTGCAAGGGGTGTCCTCGCAGTGTAGTGGTTAAAGTGATGGATTGCGGAATCATAGTAAGCAAGTTCGTACTCCAGTCGCGCTATTGCGTTCAGTTTTGGGCATATACCCTCGGGAAAAGTATGCACCCCCCTTATCCTCCCAGCTATGGGTTAAATAGTATTACTACTGTTCTTCTAGGAGAATTGCTTTGGCATTAAGAAAAGGTTGATATGCCATTAAACAAAGAAACCAAACAGACTTTCTAACTGCTCAAATCTTTGTTGATAATCTTTCAAACACTGTCCTTTTTCATGTCCAGTTGACTTGCTATTGTTTCAACTGTGAAACAATATACACCACATACCACCTGCCTTACCCTCTCAATGTTGACTTCAGTCCTGCTTGTTGAAGGCCTCCCACTCCTGGTGCCATTTTTCACTTCCTTGCACTACTCTTTGAACTCTTTTACTGTATTATGTTCATACACTTGCTGAAGTATTTCAAGTGCTTATGACAGAGTTATTCACAACCAGACCAAAAATTTCAGATTGAATTCATTAGTCATTCCTCAGTACTCATTGCTGAAAGAACCAGAAAAAGAGGAAGTGTAAACAAAAGCATGTGTAAAAAATTGCATAAAGCTAACATTACAGTTATATCCTGCAAAGATATCAAGTTAGATGATAATACAATTCACTGATCCCTCTTTTAACCATAGCCCACACAACAAACCCAGTACTGTAACTTTTCAGACAGATCTCATATACACATTGGTGTATAAATATGTGTATACAGATATGTGTTTGTGTGTGTACATGTATGTACTTTTATTCCCTACCTGCATCTATGGCTTAAATAATTCCACCAGTGTTTTTCTACAAGGATGGTGTAAGCATTACCTACAATGCTTGATATGCCTTTAAAACAAAGAAACTAAACCATGTGTTTATATATATATATATTTGTATTCATATATATATATATGTATATATATATACTTTTATATATGTGTGTAAGTATACATATAAATATACATGGATATATATGTTTATATATATATATATATATATATATACATAATCCTTTCTTCTTAAATCACTGCTCTCTCTTTCTCTCCCTCTCTCTCATATATATATATATATATATATATATATATATATATATATACAAGGATCATTAAATAAGTTTCCAGACTTTTTTCGTATGGGCACAAAAGTCACAGGGAGCAAGGTCTGGACTTTAAGGAGGCTGAGAAACTGTCTTGATGCCCATCTTGGTCAAATAGTCTGTGATAAGGATGGAGTTGTTGACTGGTGCATTGTCCTGCTGGAAATTCTACTGAACTGATTTGAAAAGTGCTGGCCTCTTCCAACGGAATCTCTTCCTGAACTCCCTTAAAACCTCAACATAACTCTTTGGCCAATCAACTCTGGTGTATTGACTTCCTTATTCCTCCCACACCTCTCATCATCCCTCACAGATTCCCTGCCTTCCTTGAATCTCTTATGCCACTCAAAAACTGATGCTGGATTCATGCAAGATGCTCCAAAAGCAGTCTGAAGCATTCCATGTGTCTGTGGCATTTTTTTCCAAGTTTAAAACAGAATTTTTTTTGCATATCATTCTTCTAAAGTGTCCTCACATCCAGATTGTATTTTTGAAATTCACCAGCTGTGACAATTAGGCTTTAGTAGGTTGTATTCCAATTGCTGCTGTAGCTGTTCATTTGAAGCTGAAATCATAAAAATTAGTCAGTCATCTCATACGATGTATAGCAATAACAGAGTGAATTTTCAAGAGTCTACGACAATTTTAAATGCCTGTAAAAAGAAGTTTGGAAACTTATTGAATGCACCATATATATATATATATATATAGAGAGAGAGAGAGAGAGAGAGAGTATTATTTGGTCCAGTTAAAACGGATTTGAGAGTAATTCCATCAGGACAAAAAAACCATTCAACAGTGAACATTTAAATTTTCCTGGTAAAGAGCTCAATGTAACTGACATTACTGAGCAATATATATATATATATATATATATATATATATGTGTGTGTGTGATGTATAGAGAGATACTTGTACATTATAAAAAAAGTAAAAGATTTTATAAAGAGAGATTTTGATGGATAAATGAATTGTGAAATACATTTTAATCAATTATTTAGATATTAATTCCCAGATAATTCATTTACATACAAATTACATATATATATATATATATATACACACACACACATATATATATATATATACATATATATATATATAGTTTGTGTGTGCGCGCACACACTGATCCCTCTCATCATATAAAGTGAGAAAGAAAATAATTTACAAATGATGAAAGTAAAAGTTTTTTCTAGAATTAAGAAAATTTGAGAGATAACTGAAGCATATAATCTCTCATGGGTTCAATTTCACAGTTAGGCATATAGATAAATAGCTATCATAAAAAGGTCTGTTTGCATATGTGTGCGTGTCAGTATTTATATAAAGATAATATTATGCACATTTGTGAATAAATTTTTACATGATTTATTGAAAATATATATTGATATATCTGTTATTAATTCAATCATGTATATTGGGAATTGCCTGAAATGAATGATTTAAATATTAACTGCCAGATAATTAATTATCATACACACACACCTGAAATTGTTGATCAATAAAATTATATCCTGATACAGTATTAGCAGAATTTATCTTTGAAAATTTTTATTTTATAATCTTCAATTAATCAGTAGGATCCATGAGGAAATCTGAGATTAAGTCCATTGAGAAGGAGGGAAATGATGTTGAAAAATAAATATTTGTTGTGTAAATTAATTGTTTTTCATCATTAGGAAATAGGCATTGACAAACCTCTGAGTGTGTGTGTGTGTATATATATATATATATATATATATATATATATATATGAGGGTCATTCAGTAAATTAGGTGGATTTTGCCAAGGAAATGGCAGAAGGAAACAATATTTACTGTTGCACCTTTTTCTAGGAAATCAATTGTAATAGTTCATTTCATGTCTCACAAGATTTTAAGCATGACCTTCTTTACTGACTGCTGTGGCCAAAACATTTTCTTTACCTTTCAATGGACTGCCTTTTCAACTCACACTCTTGTATAGCAGATTTTGAAAATTTTTTGACTAAAACATGCTTCTCAATACATATGACACATTCTTCTGTTAATTTCACATGTTTATGCTACCAAAAATTAGATGACAGACCTCTGTTCAATATTGAAGCATGCTGTTTGATTTGTTGCCATTTTGAATAGCCTCAAAATAAATATTTTTGCAATAAACCAGTTCCAAATAATGTACTGTTTACATTTATTGAAAAAAAATTCTGAAAAAAAGAATTTATTTTGCTTTTTTCAAAAAAATTCCCCTTATTTATTGAACGGCCTCTGTTTGTTTGTTTTTTTGTTTGTTTGTTTGTATCTGTGTGTGTGTTTACATATATATATATATGACATGTTTTGTAGTTGAGAACAGCATGTTAATGCAAAAATGTCATTTTAATAAAATCATTATTTGCTTTTCCTTTGAACTATAAAGAACTTCTGTATTTTCTCATTTTCACAAATATTTACCTAAATTCTTAAGGGTTCAGTTTTAACAAGTTATTTCTTGAAAGATGAAAAAATCTAATCACTGAAACTTCATATTTTCATGACAAATACATTATATATATATATATATATACACACACACACACACACATGCATCATATGTCTATGATATATTATTATTGAATGTCAAAAAAATTGATACAACTATTTATGTATATGCTCACAAATATGGACATATATATATATGATTTTATACATGTATAACTTTTAAAAAATTAAATTGATATTTTTTAAAGTTTTATATACCTATTTGTATATGTGTATAATGTAAACATTTTTGTTTAGATAATCTTGAGATTACATACATATATATATATATATATATATATATATAGGGTGCGCAATAGTTTTCACCTGATCAAGAAGAGACAAACACTCGAGCTATAATACTTACGTGCTATTCTGCATATTAATCTTAACACATTTGGCACATCATTTTTCAAGTTATTTTTTTAGCCCTTTATAATAAAAAAGAATTCAATTAAAATTAAACTAAAGTTAATTTTCTTCTGGGTTGGGCTGAAAGATTTTTGGCAAACTCTTAAATAAATTGGCTAGATTAAATTAATGAATAATAGAAAATAGTCAAAATGAGCTTTATGGATTTTTAAAGTAATTCAACAAAATAACTGAAATAAAAAGCTTTATGTATTTTTTAAAAATTTTCATTTTACTTTGTTATTTTACTATATGTTAAGCATAGGATGGACATATATGTATTATTCAGTCCAGCTAAACCGGAGTCAGGAATAATTCCATCTGGACAATAAAATTATTCAACTATGAACATTTGAATTTTGCTCGTAAAGAGCTCAATTTACGTAACTGACATCACAGAGCAATAATTCCTTTAAGAAAAACACAAACCCGGTCACATTAGGATTATAAATTTATTTCCATCCTGTTATGGGTATTGATATGAATCAATAACACCAACACAAACCCGGTCACATTAGGATTATAAGTTTATTTCCATCCTGTTATGGGTGTTGATATGAATCAATAACACCAGATCTTAGATCTGAAGAAGTCCTGTTAACTTTTGGTGTTATTGATTCATATCAATACCTATAACAGGATGGAAATAAATTTATCATCCTCATGTGACCGGTTTGTGTTTTTCTTAAAGGTGTATATATATATATATATATATATATATATATTAATCAATGATGAATTTAAAATTATATTTGTGATTAAAATGTACTGCCAAAAGAATTTTCCATCTGTAAAATTTTAAGAGTGCTCTATGTAGAGCAATATGAAAATGAGGTAGTATTTGACTTTGAATACTAGCTTGTCTGATGATCAGTAATGCAACACGTAATGAGTTTTTCTCTTGATTTTATTATTATCCTATTTTATACTTCAAAAATGTTGTGCATGTGTAAATGTATATATATATATATATATATATATATATATATATATATATATATATATATTGATGTTACATTTTAGTAACAAGGTTGTGTAGTTTGATATCAGTATTTAATGTATTATTTTGGTTCCTTTCTATAAATAATTTGCCCCAAGTGATGTTGTTTATAGATGTATTTAACTTATAAATAAGCTGGTGACCTATAAATAAATAAATAATCTTCTGAAGTCATTGACCTATAAATAAATAATCTTCTGGAACAAATCCCTTTAATCAGTAAAGTACTTATTTTACCTATTAAATGTATTACACCTGTAATATGTACTCTGATCTTAAAAGTATAATTATGTAAATCCTAATTTCCAGGTATTCTGCTGGAAAACAATGTACTGTATGCAATTTTGATATTTAGTTGTGTGTCAAATATCTTTCATGGGATAATATGAGATCAATACAAAGAAAATGAACCCAGAACAAAAACAATTGTCTATTAAAATATAATATAATTAAAATAAAATATAATTAAATAAGAAATAATTAAAATGAAATATAATATGATTATTGACATTTTTTAAGTGAATTTCTCAAGTCTGAATCAAAGTTTGAAAAATGTTTGTGTTTGGGTGTGAATATTTTTACATTGACTTCTTCATTCTTTAGTTGACCTCATGTCCTCTCATAACCTTCCCTCAAAAAAGAGATGTCCTAGGTATAACACTAAACTGCATTTGAGGTTTCAGTTTTGGAGATGTAGGGAGAGTGAAGTGCCTCTTCGATTAGTCACATTAGTCCCAGGTATCCCTTCCATTTCCCTATGACATACTGGCTTGTATGCTGGACTATGAGGTTATAGTGAGTAAGTTCAAACTCCAGTCACACTATTATATTTACTTTCCAATAGTCTTGGGAAAGGTATGAAACCTTTTATCCACCTCCCAGATGTGGCTTAAGTAATACCGCCACTGTTCTACAAGGATGGCATTGGCATTAAATTACCCATGATAGTTTATATGCCATTAAACAAAGAAAGCAAAGCAAATGTTTTATTACTACCAGGTCCACTCCGACTCAAAGTTGTCGTGCCTGTTTGGGTTTCATCTCTGGAATCTTTTTAATGGTTGATGTGAGAAGAGATTAAAAAGTGGAGATGCCCAAGGAGACATAACAAACAGATGTTGGGTCATACAGATCTGTTTTTAAATTATTTGTATTCAATACAAAACAATTCCCTAACCTCTAGGCATAAAATAACCCTAGACAGGTTGATAGGTTGTCAAAATCAATCAGTCAACCTTGAGAATCTTTTAGGCATCAGTATTGCATTTTTTTTACAGATTTTGTATAGAAATTTCATATTTAATTATTTGTTTGATTTATGTTTATTTATAGACACAAGTGCTTTTCAGCAAGCTTGTAACTTTTACGTGAAAATATCTTTGACTTTTGGTATATTTAGCTTTGTAAACGGTTTCTTACTCCTTTAAGAAATAGCGATAACTCCTTATTTGAAGTCATTGTCTAGTCGGCTGGAGCTGTAGAATGCACTGACTGCACCTCTGCAGAGGAGTAAGACCCTCCCCCATGAGTGTCCTGGATATGACACTAAACAATCTGATGGTGAGGTTCTAATGATTCTGGGGCAGCCCTTCATTACCATTGCTCCCAGGTCTACTTTGGCCTGGCGTGGTAGCACCTGATAGGGCCCTATCTATGGGTTAAATAGAACTAACGGCATACTTATGCTAAACTGAATTGTTTCACTACATTGAATAGCTTGAAATAGAAATGTTTTTGTCAATTAAACCATACTTTCATTTAAACTGTGTGTTTATGCTAAACTGAATTATTTGAAATGGAACTGTAGTTACACTAAACTGATTTTTTTTATATAGAACTGTTTTGATATTTAACTGTGTGTAAACAAAATCTGTACTTATACTAAACTGAATTAGCTGAATTAGAACTTCTTGACTAAACTCAATAGCTTGAAATAGGAATGTTTACACAATTAAACAGTACTTACATTTACACTGCATACTTATCCGAAACTGAATTGTTTGAAATAGAACTATTTTCATAAAAATGGATTTGGCGTTAAATAACCTGCAATGGTTGATATGCCATAAAACCCAAACAACCAACCATCATTTGAAGTCAGTTTTCATCCTGGTAGTTATGTTGCTTCAGTGTATCCCACATATGCCGAAATATGATTGGAAAAGTCCGATTATTTATCAACATTCTGTTACATTTACCCCTAAGATGAGCTACAAAGTGCAATTGCTATCTGAAATTTTGCTTTTTTGTTTAATCAAAGAACCTTCCAAAAACTGTTATTAGTTGACTTTTCCGTAATGTTTATATAAAAACAGGATTTTTTATTAAATGAAATAATGAAAGCTATTAATCATAGTGTTTTTAATAGTTTTTATTTTCATATCTTTCCTTTTCATTATTATTTAGATTAGATTTTCTTTTTCTGCTATCAATCTTTTTTGCATTTTATTTAAACTAACAAAATCAGTTGGTTTGCTTCATATTGTGGCTCAAAGCAAAGGATTTTGACAGACTGTGACATTGCATTACATTGGCATTAAAACTGCTTGAAATCTTATCTCAATTTTATAAATGAAAATAGTTTCAAACTTAATTTTTTTCTACGTAAATATCATGGCTTTTGACAGGTCATATTTTATATAAGTTCATCATCCATAGCCAAGTGATGATGACATTTATTTTACATAACAAATGTTTATTTTTTTTCACATTTCCCTCTTCCCTTATCCGTGCATTCCGTTCAACACTTTGCCTCTACAAACAATTGTACAGTTAAATTGTACAAGATGGTTTTGGCATTAAATAACCCATGAAAGTTGATATGTTGTCAAACAAAGAAGCTGAAATTAAAAAGTGATGAGACAAACAAGAATGTTCCTTTTGTGTTATTTAGGTCTGGATTTTTCTCAATAAGTTTCAATCTAAGGTCATCATCAGGAGAAAAGTTTTTGTAGAAAGTTTTAAAAGTTTTGATATGCTATAAGAAAAGTGACAAAAATGCACTGGTGAACTATTATATCTATTTGTTGAATGAAAATTATTTTCTGGTGTTCAAATATCTTCAGCTGACGTTTATATATCTATTGTCAAGACACCTGGCAAGTGAGCTCTTCATTTGGTAAATATATGTTAGGCATAGGATGGGTGTGTATATATATATATATATATATATATATATATATATATATATATATATATATATAAATCAATGATGAATTTAAAAAATGGTATGCACTATGAAGCAATTAAATCAATTTTTTCATTTATTTTTTGTTGGGAAGTTATATATATGTATATACATATATTTTAAAATAGGTAGGTCCACGAAGAGATTTGTATTTTTTTGAATTTATTTATTTATTTTGTTCTTACATATGTGTATGTTTCCAGCTTGTTGCTTTCATCAGAGAACATATATGGCACAAGGTCTTGTTAATGGGCAATAAGACTTGAACTTACTCATAACTGTTCTGTTACTGTGGGCACCATCAACCTTCAAAAATGAAAAAAAAAATCTGTAAATCACCTGTAAAAAATATTTGTGCCTTATTTAACTTAAATAAAAAATTAAAAAAAAAACTTGTTTATAAATACTTTGTTTGATGGGGCAGCATTGAAAAAATGGAACATAAATGAAAATATATTCTACTTGGATTTTCACTGAAATATTTTCATTTGAAGATACGAAGAATATTTTCCTGTATCAGATTTCCTGATAAATTCTTCATGAAGTTCAATCTGCATGTAAAACAGATATATAAACATATATATATATATGTTTATTTTCTTATCTTGCTGCACCCATATGTAAGAAGTATCAATATCCTTATTTTTCTATATATGACATTGTTGCCTGAGGATTATCTGTAAATGTATGAGTATGTATGTGTCTTGGTTTTTAGGTTGTATGTGTCAGTATATTGAAGGAGTATAAATACTCATAATTATATGAAAGCATTTATGGAAACAATACCTACTTTTCTAATAACTATATATATATATATATATATATATATATATATATATATATATATATATATATATATATATATGGGTGTGTGTGTGTGTGTAAATATAGATATTATATGAGGGGTTGCTAAAAAAAATTCTAAGTCTCACCCCAGATTTTCAAATAATTACTTACTTTTCATCTTGATATGGACTTCACCTGCACAGAAATTAAGACAAAAACCTGAATTCCTTTTTCTAGTTTTATAAGAAGTCACTGTGCGTTGTTACAACAAAAATGTTCAGCTATCACTCTTCTTTCTCTCAAACTTTTTTTAATGACCAACATATTATATATATATATATATGTGTGTGTATGTGTACCTATATCATAATGGTTTGTTTTACTTTGGTGTGGTACCTATATCGTAATGGTTTAGTTTGGCTTCTTTGCTTAATGGCATATCAATCTTCATGAGTTAATTAATGCCAAAATCTATCCTTGTAGAAAAACAGCAGTGATTCTATTTAACCCCTAACTGGGTAAATTAGAGGGTTCATACCTTTCCCAAGGGTATTAGTCCCAAAGTGCATTTAATAGCCTAACTAGAGTTTGAACTCACTCACTTTGAGGCCAGAGTCTTTTACTTCAGCCATTACACCATGAGGATCCCCCCTTATATTATAATGATCTAATTGTGTGTGCGTGTATATATATATATATATATATATATATATATATAAATATATAAGTCAGTATGTGTCCATCTTTTGAAGGACCACATGTCTATTATGCCAAACAATATTATAATAATCAAATCTGTGTGTGTTACTATTACACACCAAAATGGTTAAAAACTGCAAGATTTTCATTCATACACCATATCAAAATGCTCTAACCTAAAAATTAAAGAAATTTCAAATCCAATTTACAACTTATTTAGATTAATGAGGTGCCTGCATTCATTTTCACCTGAGTCAGTACAATTTCACCAGAGATGTAACTTTAATATTAATTACAGAAAAATTTCTCTTATTTATTTATTTGCAATAATAATAATAATAATAAACAGATGTCTGTGTTCAGTCTCACCCTAATCAGTATGGTTTTACCAGGGATATAATTGTTAGATACTTATTATTGAATCTTTCCTATTATTGATTTATTTATTTATTTTATTAGTTAATAAACATAACTTGAGGGTTTTAAGATCATCATTGCTGTAAACTCTTATTGGTAAATCTAGCTCAAATAACATAAGTATCAAATGGTGATTTAATGTAATTTTTTGTTTCTATTTCATTTGATTTTAACCCATGTAAGCCTCTTTCTGTCTGTACTTTGTAGAAAAATAACCTTGCATTTATTCTACAAACTATGTAAGATTCTTTCTCCAAATGTGATAGAATTTATATAATTTTTAAAAGTTTCATGTTGTTTTTTTCATTAATTGGAATTATTTTGAGATGAGGCTTCTTAATCTGAGAATTAATTTTATTTATTGCGGACTTTTTGTCCTCATCTTGGTTGTTTTTTGTGTTGTTTCTTCTTTCACTACGTTTCAGCCAAATTTCGCCTCTGGCCTTCTTCAGGTGACTTACCGCGACCTCGGATAGGAATGATGAGTCTTGTAACCACATCCCAGTAATTACTGCCTTCCATAGTTGTTGTCTATCGCACCACGTTTTTTGACCAAGTAAACCTCTGGCCGGCTTGGTGCGAAAGACAACAACTATGGAAGCAGTAATTACTGGGGATGTGGTTACAAGACTCATCAATTCCTATCCAAGGTCGTGGTAAATCACCTGAAGAAGGCCAGAGGCGAAATTTGGCCGAAACGTAGTGAAAGAAGAAACAACACAAAAAACAACCAAGATGAGGACAAAAAGTCCGCAATAAATAAAAAATTAATTCTCTGTTTTTTTTCATGTCAACAAAAACTTCAGATGAACATATTTCCAATTCTTAATTTGTTTCCTAAAAAAGCTTTATATGAGAATGTTCTTCCATATTTCTTCCTGGTAATCACACCCAAGAATTTAATGATAAAATTTACAAAGATGTTCTTTTATCAGGTGAAACGGAAATAAAAAAAATTCCTCAAGTCTGTATTCATTGAGCTACTAAATTTCTTTGAGTATCTTTCGTATTTTCTGTTTAGTATAAAAAATTATAGTAATTTCTTTGGGAAAAATTAAGTTTAAAAGTCAAAGCAAGTGAAAAAGCTTTAAAGTGCATGAATGTTTATAGAATTAAATTCTATGCAATTATTTTCTTGAATTCTCTGGTGTAAAGAATGTGATATTGTGTCTTTTCTGGAAGGGTCTCAACTTTCAATGCATTTATGTCAATTTAGACTATTTCCTTACTCTATAGGTTTATATATGCATGTGGATTATTTCTGAGATATATATATATATATATATATATATATATATATATATATATATATATATAATTGTTTATAATTTTTTTATTTCACACAGTGATTGTTTATAACCACTCTTGTCTATATTAATAATTGGAAAGAGTTTTTTTTTGTCTTTCCTCTGTGGCCATGAAATGGTGCAAGGTATTGCTATCAAATTTGGTCTGCATACTTATTCACCCAAAGGAAGATTTTAACAGGAAAAAAAAAAAAAAAAAAAAAAAAAAATTTTTCCTCATGCTCAAAATATGTCTCTGTCACACAGAATTCAAATGTCAAAACTTCAAGAGAAAAAAAATTAGTTGTTTATTTTATTTCAACAATTATTCATATCTAACTAGGCTCATTGGCCTAGTGTATCGATGGTTCGCTAATGGTCCAGGAGCTATTGAAAAGGTAGCCTTCTGGTTGCCTTCCACTACAGTCACCAACTTTACTTATTCCTAATTATTTCTATGAGTGATTTTTTAAGCTAGTGCTGTAAAATAATTCCATAGCATTAAAACTTAGTAATACTTACAATTTGAACAAAAGAAGAAAACAAAAAATGTTTAAATCAATAAATTTCTAAAGTGTTGCTCCACTCATTAAAGGTTGTTTGACTGTCATTATAACCAGTTGTGATCCTAATATTGATCCAGTATAAATGGATACTTCAACTAGTGTGCATATAAATGTGAATATATATCAATTTTTTTTTTCCTGAATGTGTACATATGATTTATGTATTCATATGAGCTTGTGAAAGTTCTCAGAAAATGGCTGAATTAATCAGTAACTAAGAATCACTACTTTTGAAAAATTTTGCACAGTTTTTTTATTTGTATAACATATTTATCGAAAAACCAAACATTTTTTAAAAAGTGCTTCATCATTTTCATTTTTTTCTTTTTAAAGTTAATACTGCCCTCTTCAAAATTAATGGGATTAACACACTTAGGGGTTCCACTTAAGATATTTTTTTAGCAGTAAATAAACTCATAACAGAAAAGAACAAATTATTTTTATTTAAAAGCTGAACATTCTGATTTCATAAAATTATGGAATTCTATGACTGTAATGCAGGGATAGCATGCTGGACTTCTAATCCAGAGGCCAGTGGTTTCAAATTCCACCAGGGGATGAAAGATTATTCACTGGACATTGCATGAGGGTTAGAGTGTTTGCCAATGGCCTGGGAGGCTGGGGTTCAATCCAGGTCGAGTCATACCAAAGACTCAAAAAAATGGCACTTGAATGCCTCCTTGCTAATATAAGGTAGGGATCAAGGGTAAAGTGGAGCAATCCAGGGAAAGGAGTAGCGCCCCTCCCTACACTTTGGATCACCTCGACTAAGTTCATCAACTGTTACTTACTTCTAACCAAAAATATTGAATTATTACTTAGTTTCTTCTTCTTGGAATTTTATGACTACCTTTATTCTTTCAGGTATGAGTTGGACTAATCTTAAGCAATATTCTTTATCCATGTCGTTCCAGCTTCTCAAATAGCAGTTAATAGATCTTTTTTGATTTATGCAGTCGTCTTGGGAAACATTTTTAAAGATATCACCCATAAACTTTCAATTGGATTTTGATTTGAAAAAGAATTTTTTTCTTAGTTGTTCATCTCTTTTATTTATTCTTAAAAGTCAATAAAACCAAAATGAAAGTATTTCTTTAGTGTTTAACGTATCCCTATATACATCTCAAGAGCTTCTGATGTGAGTGGTTAGATAATTTCTATTGATGGATATATTATTGCCAATGTACACTATTCATTGTATAGATATATTTGTATATCTTGACTTGTTTTACACATACACTGTATTTCATATGTTTGTTTTTGTTTTTTTAAATACCATCATCATTTTCTCAAGGTTTCACTGATATCTCACCCTACTAATAAGTCTTACCCCTTAAGATTAATGACACACCAAGCACTAAAACCATTCATTTATCTCTCCATCAGTTTTTTTTGCTTTTGTTTCTGTTGCAATGAGTAAAAAAAAGTCAGTGTCTTTTGTCCTAAATTATTCAAGAAAAAAAAGTGAAAAAAAAAATGTCAGTATTTTAGGAACGCTATGCTAGGTATGTTTAGTTTTGTAGGCAAGAAAACCCGTGTTAGTTTTGGGGAAAGAATAACTAGATTTTGATTGATAAAGAAGGTCTCCTATCTTATAAAATAAATTTTAGATAGGAAAATGAAACTGGAATCAAAATGAAGTAAATTTATTCCTCTTCAAAATTACAAGAGTTGATTGATAAGTCTAGAATTCTAGTTTTAAACCAGACTAAAATATGAAAAGTGCTATCAAAAAAAGGTCAATTGCTTCACTTGAAAAATAGGAATTTATTTTACACTATAATCACAGTTTAGTACAAGGACATTTCCCCCAATGGGCCATCCAGTCATTCATTCCACAACAATAGACTGCAATTCTTGCCAAGAGGTAAGATCACTACCCCACCAAAAGTGGATATCATGTCTATGACACAAAAACTATATCTGATTTTCCAATTCTGGATATCTGGGGAGTGTGGGGTACCCCCTTCATTACCATTACTTGCAGGTACATACTGACTTTATTGTGGGTCATATTTTTGAGTTTCATCTCTGATTGGTTGGTTGGTTTTATGGCATATCAAACTTTGTAGGTCATTCAACACTAAATCCTCTTAAACATGTATCAGATATATATGGTTTGTAAACATAGTTTATTGGTAACATTTCTAAATGCACCAAAACCCATTTCTTTGCTCACAGTCAAATGGTTTCAAGTATTCCTGTCTAATATGAATAATTCAATATTATTTGTTGAAATCACTATTTATATATGCACACACACACACACACACTACACACACACATATATATATATATATATATATATAAGATATGATACATAAATACATAGTTTGTTGATATAATTTTTGAACAAGTTTTTTAGGCTTTTATAACCTAACAAAATTTTGTTATGTTATAAAAAAACCCTAAAATCTCTTTCTAAAACTCTTAAAAACACTTTTATACATGCAAGCAACCCCTGATGATGGCCTATGAAAGGTCTGAAAGCGCTTGGGAAAATTTTGCTAAATTTATCCACAATTCTAACCTGAAACCAAGATACTTATCAAGAAACTTGAAAGGATCTAATAAAATTATCTTGACAAAATGTGTCTTTATTCTTTAATCAAACATGCTTAGAAGGAAATTACTTAATAAGTAATAGATATTTACAAAAAAAAGTGAGTGGACAGACTGATGCTTCTCTTGCCATTGATATTCCACAGAGTAACTCTCCATAATGGGATTTTCTTCATCGAATGAAAGTTTTAGTCTTAATTCTTTTCTTTTAGAAAAACTGTATTAAGGTCATCAAGAGAGGATGTGCACTGTTTCGGGCCTTCTCTCAATGGTTTTATTTGCACAACAGCCCTTCGCAC
>OY757925.1:6166538-6176538 GCA_963585895.1 Sepioteuthis lessoniana
TGTATGTATATGGATATATATATATATATATATATATGTATGTATGTATATGGATATATATATATATAAATATATATGTATGTATGTATATGGATATATATATATGTATGTATGTATATGGATATATATATATATATATATGTATGTATATGGATATATATATATATATATATAATGTATGTATATGGATATATATATATATATATATGTATGTATGTATGTATAAGGATATATATATATATATGTATGTATATGGATATATATATGTATGTATGTATGTATGTATATGGATATATGTATGTATGTATGTATATGGATATATGTATGTATATATATATATATATATATATAAAAGTTTAGAATAAGGTAAAATTTATTAAAAGCTAAAGACTATAATATCATTTTAAAAAACTAAAATGTCTGCGCTAAAAGTAGCAAATAAACAAGTGTTCAATATGAATATATCATAAAGCCAATATAACAATATCATTTAAAAAAAGGAAATCCCTCCCAAATTTTTAGTTTCACAATCTTTTGATCAGGTAAGTGTTGAAGAATCACCAACACTTACCTGATGATCAAAAGATTGTGAAACTTGTAATTGTGTGATGGTTGACTTTCTTCTTTGTAATATCTTATATCTTCATTTTGGACTCCATATTTCACTTCACCATTTTTTTTTATTCTTCATTGCTATTGTTTTAGACAAAGTACACAAGCCTCTTTAAACTAAAGACATTATCATTCTCTTGATATCATTGCCACCATCATCATCTTCGTTATTGTTTTTTATTTAAAATTTATTTATTTAGTTTTCTGTTCAGAATGTTCGGAAACTTACTTACCATTTTCCAAGAACGTTTTCTATTAGACTTTTTTTTTGCCTTTTCATCTTTGAAAATCAAAGATTTCTCATCTCATCATCAAGAGAGAAAATTAAAATGAACACACCTTTTCTCTAAACTCCCTTAGAGAAAAGAGAACTGGTAATTTTCTACCCAAACAATCATATTAGAAATAATATCAGGAAAATGATTTTGTCTTATATATTTAATATGAACATCTAAAATATCAATTGTTTGCTTGTTTTAATTAACAAGTAATGGGAGATTTCAGAAAAACATCTTGTTTCATAATCTAAAAAGTTGCCCAATTCTCGTGCAAACGATTTAACAGCATGTGTAGAAATTCTTTCAAATTCTGTGTTTAATGTTTTATCTTTTCAGATATAGAAATACAATTCACGAGGGGGTGTCGTCGTGGTGTAACAGTAACGATGGACTGCGGAATCGTAGTAAGCGAATTCGTACTCCAGTCACGCTATTACGTTCACTTTCGGGCAAATACCCTTGGGAAAGGTATGAACCCTCTTATCCTCCCAGCTATGGGTTAAATAGTACCACTACTGTTCTTCTAGGAGAATGGCTTGGCATTAAATAACCTATGAAGAGTAGATATGCCATTAAAACAAAAAAGTTGTTTAAACTTTAAATATTGAATTTTGAATTCTTTCTACTCATGTTGTTTATATTTGTGATCATTTGAAGACGAATTGATCAAATTATTAGATCATGAAATGATATTGATTTTCCAGTACATCTAAAATGATATTTAATTTTTGGAAACCTCTTATACAATAAATTGGATTGCCCAGTTAGCTGGGGCTATAGAATACACCGACTGCTTCTCTTCAGAGAGATAAGACCCCCCCTCAACGATATGGCACTATACAGTCTGATGTTGAGGTCCCAGTAATGCTGGGGCTTTAGGGAATACAGAGCACCCCTTCATTGCCATTGCTCCCAGGTCCACTCTGGCCCGGCATGGTAGCACCTGATAGGCCCCTATCTATGGGTTAAATAGAACTAACTGCATACTTATGCTAAACTGAATTGTTTGATTAAATTGAATAGCTTGAAATAGAAATGTTTTTGATAACTAAACTGTACTTACATTTAAATTGTGTGCTATTCTAAACTGAATTATTTGAAATTGAACTGTTTTTGACATTGAAACTGTACTTACACTAAACTGAATTGTTATATATAATTGCTTGAATAAACTGAATAGTTTGAGGGGGTGTCCTCATGGTGTAATGGTTAAAGCGATGGACTGTGGAATCGTAGTAAGCGAATTCAAACTCAAGTTGTGCCATTACATTCACTTTCATACAAATACCCTTGGGAAAGGTATGGACCCCCTTACCCTCCCAGCTATTGGTTGAATAGTACTACAACTGTTCTTCTAGGAGAATAGCTTTGGCATTAAATAACCTACAAAGGTTGATATGCCATTAAACAAAGAAACTAAACCTGAATAGTTTGAAATAGAAATGTTTTCACAAACTGTGTACTCATGCTAAACTAACTTGTTTGAAATTGAACTGATTATTTACATAAAAATGGATTTGATGTTAAATAACCAACAAAGGTTGATATGCCATAAAACCCAACCAACTATTAAATTGGATTAGGTAATGTAAAAGTAAGCTGTAGAGATTTATAATACTGTCAGCATGTGTTTTAACCAAGCCAACTTGTTGTGCATGAGCTTCCGCTGTGTTTTGTGGAGACTGTTCAGTTGATCCCCCCTCTCAGAGCAACAGGTGATTTGTACTTCCTCAATTCAGTCTTATTACGGAAGAGGGGTCAACCAATGACTTGTACTCACATTGTACTCCACTTGTAGTGAGTGGAGTTAGTTCTGCACAGATGAAATTTCTATCATGCAACAATAATGTTGACAGTAAGATATAATCAGAATAAATATCTTTTTACCTTTCACCTCCTGGAAAAGTGGCAGCAGACACCTATGTTGTTGTGAATAGCGTTTATATCAGAGTAAGAAGGACAAAAAGTCGTATAAATATTAATATTTTCACAGTATATACATTAATATTAGCAGACACATATATGGACATGTAGAGAAAAAGAGAGTAATAGAGAAATGTCCACTCTCGGATTAAGCTTCAATATTTGAGGTTAAGACAGATACTTGCAGTCAATGGGCCACATATATATTTACATCTGTGTCTATATATATGTATACAAATATATGTGAAAATATCTCTTCATGAATAAGTTTATCAATGTTTTCATAGATGTGGAGATACATTCAGAAGTTTTTTCCCTTTTCCGTATTTGAAAGGGAGAGAGGCTTATCTCATAACTTTGTTCATGTGTTAGGAGTACAGTTCATGTTGAGTGTCTTGAGTAGAAATAGCCTTGTAGAATCCCTCCCTCTCCAGGTCTTGTTTTGAATTCAGAGTTTTCCTTCTCTTAGATCAATTGCTATACTAAGGTTAAAGAGCTTAGTCTGCCCTACTATTTACCCATAGCTGGATGGAAAATAGTTGGATTCATACCTTTTCCAGGGACTTTAGCTCTATATGAATGCATACCTTTCCCAGGGGTATTAGCACTATATGAAATGCAAACAGCCTCATTCAGGATTCGTTTCTGACTTCTTTTCATACAATGATGTGAACTTGAATCATTAACTTCACTTCTTACAATGATAACTATGATGCTATGTGGTGCCTCTGAATTTTAATCGCATAATATTACATTTATACTATTTTGATCCAATTTGTCTGTGTGTGAATATTATTGAATTATTTCTATATTATTGTTAAACAATTCATGTGTGTATCCATGTGTATGAGTTAATATTATAGTATTACATCTATATCATTTTGATACAATTTGTGTGTTAATATGATTGAATTACATCTATATCAAAATGATATAATTAGTGTCTGTCTCTTAAAATTATAGTATTGCATCTAAAGAACTTAGCCTGTCCTACTATTTACCCATAACTGCAGTGGAAGAATAGATAGGTTCATATCTTTCCTCAGTGTATTGGTGGGAATTCAAACCCTAACAGTATTGTTTAAGATAGGATTTCAACTTGATTTGCTGATTCCATTTTATAGATGACCATCCTTCTGCTAAACACACTTCTGAGACGTCTTCATTTACAAAATTATTTTTATTCATTACAATTCAATTTTAAACTCTTATACATTTCTCTTTTATGAAAATTATTTAGTTTATCAGGATCATAAATATCAAACTTAAAGCTACAGTTCAATTTAGTTCAAATTTTAGATTCATTAGCAAATTTCAATTTAATTTATTTTCTAATTTTTTCCAAATTTTTATCATAATCATACATTAAAATTAAACAGATGTTTTAATTGGTAATTTTTCATTTAGTTTTTTACTTTAAACAATTTTTAATTTTCACTTTAATTCTTACTTTAAACCAGGTTTAAAGATTTTTCATATCTGTATATTTTTATTTGAAATTATTGATGGATATATGAGCGTATGTTCATGCACAGGCAAATATCCTGTGACTGTATGTGTCTATTTTTTCTCCAACATGATTGTCTAATTCTGTGATTGTCCTCTCTTAATCATACATAACCAACCCCTTCACATGAGCTGGATGTGACTCAAGGTTAATTTTTTAAGCCAAGTTTTATAGGTTTGAATGCAGAGTTTTTCCTTTGAGACAAGTTGCCATTTTAGGGTTAAAGAGCCAAGTCTGTTCTAATATTTACCCATATCTGAAGGGAGAATATTTGGATGCATACCTTTCTGAAGGGTATTAGCACTATATGAAATGCAAGCTGCCTTATCCAGGATTGGAACTCTGGTCTCTGTTGCCCTTTACTGATGATGATAACCATTACTCCATGAGAAACTCCATTACAGAATTCAGAGTTTTCCTTCTTGTAAAATAGTTGCCATACCAAGGTTTAAGATCTCTGTTAGTTCCACTATTTTACCTGATAGCTAGAGAGAGAATTGTTATATGCATACCTTTCCCAAGAGTATTAGCACTATGTGAAATTCAAACAGCCTCGTTCAGGATTTGAAGCCATGTTGCTAAGTTCTTTTCCTTTAATGATAACCACTACACCACAAGCTTCCCTTTTCTTATTCATGGAAAAACCAAACGTGTGCAAAGTAGCTAGATATATTCGGTAAAAGTTACATATGCTGTCATATATGCAAATTAAGTGTATGGTGCTGACACCTGGTAGTGTGTTTTGTCTATCAATCCCATACTGTTATTACTGTATGTAATGATGACCACTGTTATTACTGTATGTAATGATAACCACTGTTGTAGCTGCTATTAATCCTGTGCTGACAATTCTGACATGTGTGAAAAAGCCTTTCCATTATTTCTGCCATTTTGTTATTCACTCTTATTGGACCTCAAACATATTCCAACTTTATTCACATATTCAATATGTTATTGTTTTAAATGCTTTCTTAAATTATAAACTCGACCTGAATAAATTTGGAATCTTATAATAATGAAAATAACGTGTCTGTCTGTCTGTCTGTGATTGAAACTGTGCCACCATTAACATTACAATTCCTTTAGTCATTATATTTTGAATAACCATAATTTAATTTTGATTAGGATCTTATTTTTTAATGATGTCTCTATTAAAGTTGTATGAACCCCCTTATCCTCCCAGCTATGGGTTAAATAGTACCACTACTGTTCTTCTAGGAGAATGGCTTTGGCATTAAATAACCTAAAAAGAGTTGATATGCCATTAAATGAAGAAACCAAACCAAATCTATTAAAGTTGAGCTGAGTGAGATTTACCTCAAAACAGCCCATGTTTTTAAAGCATTTAAAGTCCTGCTATCTGTGTTATCTATTTATTAGGAAGTAAAATTTTACAGAATATATGGTGTGAATAATTTGCACATTGGGGTTAACAAAACATTGATTTCTAATATTAATGTTTTATTCTCAAATGTATTAAAAGCATTCCTATGGATAATTTTATATCGCAATCAATTAAAATAAGATAAAAATAAGTGTAATCTTTTTATATACATTCTTCGTTTCAATAGACTTTCTCATTTAATTTATGTTATGACATTAAAACTGAAATATTTGTGTCCAGAAGGCATATATTTTTGCTAATATATATAATGAATGATCCTGAATGTATAAGGTTTTTAATCAGATTGATTGATTTTAACAGCATGTCAACCTGTTTAGGGTTAGGGAATCACATTCATTGTTCATTTATATTTACATTTTTTGTATTGTTGTTTTTTAAGTTGTTTTTAACTGTTCTATTGAATATTGATAATTTTTAAGCTGATTTATTTTTAACTCATAGATTGGACTCTAATAGGTACTACCATTCTGGGTCAGAGTGGACTTGGGAGTAATGGCAATGAAGGTTTACCCTTCACTTCTCAGATCTCCAGAACTGGATCCTCAATATCAGATGCACTTTAGTGTTTTACTTGGACAACCCTTTTTTGGGGTAGTCAAGGGGTCTCACTCCTCTGCAGGGAATATATTCAGTCTATTTTAAGTCTTGCCTATAGGGTAAGTGAAAATGTACTTATATATTAAACATGATTATAGAGCAGAATTATTTATCTATATTGATGGGTATATAATCAATTTCTTTTTGGTTATTTCACTTTTTTCTTGAGGTTTCCTCTGTTATTCAAATGTTCACTTGTCCAAATCTTTTCCCTTCTCTTTATATACTTTCTTTCTTATCACTCAGATTATAAACATCTTTCTTAATAAGTCTAACATTCAAGTGCAAATTAGTTCTATCATAATATACTTGTTTTAGTTTGATGGATTGATATCTTTGGCAGAGAATAAGAAAGACTTAAAGGAAATAGAACACTATTTTTGGCTGTCCTATTTCTAAACCTTCTACCTCACCTGTCATTTTGGTGAATGTTTTGGATGCAACAAGTCTGTTTGATTTATCTATGCATTTAGTCAGATATCATCTTTATATAAGTAAAAATTAATCCCTTCCCTAATGGGTTTGAATCTCACAGTCAACTTATTATTTCTTCTTGTTGTTTATTTACAAAATATAAAGGAAATTAAGTAAGAAAATATAAAAACACTGTATTCTTTGTTTTCGCATAATTAGAAATTAATGAATTAAGAAAACCTTCTGTTGTCTTAAACTCAAATAAACTTATCCTAAAAAAAAAAAAATAATGTCGTTCCTTAAGGCTACTGATTGCTTCATTATGGAAAAGCATCAAATAATAGAAAAGAATTCTTGAAAGCATTTTTATTATACAACTTTTGCGACCATTTTTTATTAAAAATTTGTATTATGATTGGTGTGGCTTAGAATACACTGACTATATCCCCTTTAGAAGGGTTAGACCTTCCGCAACCAAAAAATGAGGAGCAATAGGTATGACACTAAACCACATCTGATGGTGAGACCCGAGTTCTGGTGATCTGGGGAGTGTGGAGTGTTCCTTCATTGTCATTATTCTCAGGTCCATGCTAACCTGGAGTGGTTGTACCTGTTAGAGTCCCATCTATCAGTCAAGTATATCTGTTGAAAAATAATTCATATTCAATAGGACTGTGTGCAAAAAACAAAAACTCTTAAGATACAACTGCACAAAAAATGTAAATTTGTAGAATATGCAATTCCCTAACCTCTCCCAGAAATAACTTTAGATAGGTTGATGTTTTTTAAAATCAATCTAATCGATGTCCTAGAAGATTTGTTTTTACAAACTCTATCAAATATTTTATCCTTAAGTGATTGACAATTTTTGATTATTACCATATATTTTACATATATGTACTATTCAGTTGTTTAATCAGTCTGTGAGTTTTGAATTATTATCAACTTCTGAATAGAAATTAATGAATATACAGTGAGATAAGGGTCTGTCATTACAAAGGTGCCCATGGTGTAATGGTTATCGTTGAAGGAAATGGACACGGTGATACAAGTTCAAATCCTGGACAAGACTGATAGCATTTTACATAGTACTATTACCCTTGGGAAAGGTATGAATCCAATTATTCTCCCTCCAGCTATGGCTAAATAGTAGGGCAAACTGGGTTCTTCAGCTAACTAGACTAGGAGAAAGAAAACTGAATTCAAACCTGTTAAACTCAGCTTAAAAATTGACCTTGTGTCATATCCTGCCTGAGCGGAGGGGTTGGTAAATATGGATAAGGTTCTTTCATTTGACATTATACTCTTGCAAGCATATTATTCTGTGCTATCATCATGTTTAATATATGAATAGATTTTCACTGATTTAAAATCTTATTCATTCTAAGTCATTTAGTTGTCTTTTAGAAAATCATCATTTGTAGACTTTTATGAAATGTTTAAAGATGATAGAAATTGAACTAATTCTTAGTATTCTTGATATTATTTTGTTTCAGTCATTTTACTCTTTAGCCTTAGTGTCCTGAGTATAATAGTGAACTGTACCTGATGTTCAGGCTCCAATTTTGGAGATCTGGGGAGTGTGAGGTACCTCTGTAGCAGATGGTTTGGTTATCAGAATTTTATTTTGTATCTTGAAACTAGAAATACTTATATTTTCGCTCAAGATATTGCCACTGCTAATAATACTCCTAATACAATAAATATATTTATATTCAGATAGAACAGGGATATTTTCCATTCAAAGTATTTTTCTAAACTCAACTGATTTGGCAAAAGTCAAAGAAAAATCAAAAATATAAGGACCAGTGACAAGGGGTCATAAATTAAGATTTATTTCAGACAATTGTCTTGTCCTTTTAAAAAAGCTAAGTATTTTATCTGATCTGCATCACATGAGATCAAAGGTTTTTTCTTTGACCTCTGGTGCTAATTGACTAAACATTTCATTGGGCTAAGAGTTGAGTGTTTATTTATGGGAACTGACCATTTAGTGGCTGAATTTGACTAATAATTCATTTGTTGCCTTCAGTCTTTTAATTAGTTGTACAAGTTGTCATCAGATATTTTATGCAGTAAAAAATTAGTTGCCTTTTCTAGAGAACAAGTGACAGCAAGTTTCTTTATTCAGTTTCACTTCTTATCATTTTTATTATTACTATTATTATCAATATATATATATATAATTTACAAATTTGGGTTCTATACCTCTTCATTGCCATTACTCTCAGGTCCACTCTGACTCGGAATGCTAGTACCTGTTATTTGTATTTCATAGGACAGTGTGTAAAATTAAAAAAAAAACACTAAAAAATGTGAATTTGAATGTACAATAAATGCCATACCCTAACATCTCGGCATAAAATAACTCTGTATGGGTTGATATGGTGTTCAAATCAATCAATTTTCAACCCTACTTAGTTGTATAATTCAAGGGGGGGAAAAAGATAAACCTCTAGTATGGCTGACCATATATGAAAAGAAAAGGTTGCTTTCAAGATGAGGCCTAGAAAATTGATAAGGAGCATCTTATATACACGACAAGGTCTGAAAAATGGATTGACCAAAGCATATTAACAACTTTAAGAATACAAAGGCGAGTCTCAAATATCCAGACGATTTTTCTGTTGTGTTAATTACTCTGCTCAAAGTTTATATACCAAATATGTAAGTGTATTTTCTTGCTTAAAAATTTACACACACATACACACGTTCTGGCTCATTGGCCAAGTGGATAGAGTGTTCGGGTCCGGGAGACCTGGGTTCAAGTCATACCAAAGACTTTAAAAATGGTACTTGATACCTCCTTGCTTAACTCTCAGCAATATAAGGTACCTATCAAGGGTAAAGTGGAGCAATCCAGGGAAAGGAGTAGCGCCCTCCCCTACATCTCAGTGTAGTAGCTATTGAAAAGGGAGACTTCTGGTCGCCCTTGACTACGGTTGTCAACTTTACTTACTTTATATATATATATATATATATATATATATATATATATATAGATGTTATTATTCCAACTATAGTTTACCCTGGATTTTACTGATAGTATAGATTGCTTTGAGTAATAAAGTATGAGCAACTATTTGTAAATTTTTTGATTGTTCTGAGTTAAAAGGTTTGAACAACTATCAGTGGATTTAGAAATTTTTGTCTTCTACTCAAAACAAGTTGTTACAGAACCGACTAACTTATAAAAGAAAGAATTATATCCTTAAGAATTTTGTGTATAAAGTTAGTGGCATTTCACTGAAAATTTGGGGTAGA